>CM070738.1:29461928-29661928 GCA_036346245.1 Bonia amplexicaulis | reverse complement strand
TCCCTTCTTCTTCTTCCCCGCGCCATCCGGCATGGCCGCACCTCGGAGCTTTTAAAACTTTTGTTTCCTTCCGTCTTTCCTGAGAATTAGCTGCCATTAATGCCTTCTTCACTCCCGCTTTCACCCTCGTCTGTTTCCCCCTCTTTAACCCTACTTACCTCCCTCTTTACTCGCCTTTGCGCCGACCTTAACTCCGGCAAGTAACCGATGGCTGTTCGTCGCCTCTGCCCCTATATAAAGCCCTACCTGAGGATCCCCTAGCCGCGCCGCTCCTTTCCCCTCTACCAATTTCCCCTACCCGTGCCCGAGACGCCCTAGCATCGTTTCCCCTCTTCACCGAGCTCTGGTGGTCCTCCGACGAGCAATCGCCGTCGCCTCGGTCCGCTTCGTGCATCGCCGCCGCCGCCTTCACCTTCACCAGGCCCGTGCGCGCGTCCCCCACCTCTCCTCCGAGCGAATCCACCACTGAAGAGCCCCGCCGCCGACGCCCTCACTCCACCGCCTCTGTATCCTCGTCGCCGGCCGCCTCCACGCCCATCGGAGTTCCGCCCGCAGGTGAGGTGAACTCCCCGGGCGTCCCTCTTCCTCCTCCACCCCTCGTCGACCCAAGCCGCGCCGCCGTGCGCTGGCAACCATCGGGAGCCAAGCGCCACCTCCGTCCGGCATGGCCACGTCAGTGACCGAGCCGACGTGGCAAGTGACATGGCTGCCATCTTGCGCCGCGTGTGCACCCCCTCAGCACCAGTCGCCCAGTCAACAGCCACGCCAGCCGGTGTGCCACCTAAGCCTCCTCCTCGGTCCATGAACTCAGTCGACCATAAACCCGGCCCCACCTGTCAGTCAAATAAAATCATTTTCAATGTAAAAATAATTCGGCCGAAAAAGAAATCCTCTTGCTGACGTCATAATTCTGATTTCTTTTAGAAAATAATTTCAAAAAATCTGATTTATTCGTTTCTTTGATTTCAAACTTTCGGGAGCCTGTATTTCTTCATCCTAACTCGGATTAAGCCCATTCAAATTTCTAAATTCCTCTAAAATTCCAGTCTATCCATTTCTGTCCTTTTTTCAAATTGTTGGAGTCTATTTGAATTTGTTTGGATTAAATTAATGTTTAGAAAATAAAAATATTTTAAATGGTTAAAATAAACTTCAATTAAATCCGAATTTTTTTATTTGATCTTTTCATTTTCGAAGAATTTTTGTGGAATTTTCCTAAATTTTTCGAATTTATTTTTTTAGAATTTTCTAGATTTTTTTCTTCCTTAATCTTTTTCTCTCTCCTCCCTTTCTTCTCCATGCGTGTGCCGTTCTCTGTCCCGAAACAAGCCGTCGCCATGAACGACCGTTGGAGCTCCTCAATCCACAAGGTTTTCTCCACCATTCTTCGTGCAAAAAAAACTTGTCAACGCGATCCATGAAAAGGCTGGCCAGGCATAGTCGCATACATACAGTAACCGAACGACTCGATTTGATCTTGACAGAAACTCAGACAACATGATCATGGTAATGAGTAAAAAGAAAAATCTCATTTGACGTAATGTGCTGTGCCATGAAAAGAGTATTTGCCTCCATGCACTTATTTCTCCCCCACGTTCTCCTCGTACACCACGACAGATTTTACCGATCAATATTTCAACCCTACCACCATGGCACCATACGACCATACCATGCGTACACCTTCTTCACAGGGAAATTCAACATTACAGCAGCAACCATACAAAAAGACAAGAGAAAAAAGGCGCGATTTTTAACACGAGATTGATGCGCTCGCGCAAAGCCTAGTTCCACATCCACCAGCTGATCTGGCCGTCGTCCTCGTCGTCGTCCGCGTGGTGGTGGTGCCCGTGGCCGGCGAAGAGGACGCCGGCTTCGTCGGCGTAGTAGCTGCAGCCCTCGTCGCTGCCCGCGCCGTCGTCCTCCTCCGACTGAATCCCCCCCGCGCCGTTGTCCACGGGCCCCATCACGCAGTCGTGGTACTCGTCGCCCCCCGGGAAGTAGGACTCCACGCTGCTGTCCACGGCGGCGACCCGGCTGCCGCACCCGAGCAGCGCGTCCGCGTCCACCACCGCGCTCCCGCCGCTGCCCGTGCTCAGCCTGTCCTCAGCCTTCACCTGCTGCACCTCGCACGCCGCCACCGCCGCATCCTCCGCCGCCGGTTGCTCGGCCGCGGAGACCTTCACGTCCGCTGAAGGCAGCTCCGACCCGTCGTCGACGGCAGCGCCGACGCTGACCTCCACCGCCTCTTTCTCTTGCAGCTTCTCGGTCAACGACACCACCTGACGGCACAGGAACGTGGACTCAGAAACGGAGGCCATGGAAGGTACAGTTAAGGCTGAGTGGAGGAGGAGGTGGCGGTTACCTGCGACCGGAGGCGGTGGTTGTTTTGGAGGAGGGCGTCGTGGTCGGCGCGGAGGGCGTCGAAGGATGCCTTGAGGCGGTCGAAGTCGCGCTCGAGCTGCTTGGTCTTCCACCGGGCGCGGCGGTTCTGGAACCAGACGGCCACCTGCCGCGGCTGCAGCCCCAGCTTCCGAGCCAGCTCCGTCTTCCGCTCCGGCTCCAGCTTGTTCTCCTCCTCGAAGCTCCTCTCCAACAGATGCACCTGATACGCGCGCGTCAGCGCGTGCATGCATCGATCCAATCGTCAGAACTCAGCTGAACAGAGTATTATCATCTTCACGTCGTACTAAAACCAAATCAAGAACCTATACTAGCTAGGTAAGCAGATAATTACCTGCTCCGGTGTGAGGCGTCGCTTCTTCTCCGGCAGCTGCTCGTCGTAGTACTCTTCCTCGAGCAGCTCGTCGGGCGAGGTGAAGAAGGGCCGCTTTACGCCGCGCCCTCCTTCTTCCATGCCGAGCACCGGTCTCCCCCCTTCATCACTCCCACATCGCAGCCCCAATCAGTAAACAAATCACCTCCCCGCAAAGGCTAGCTAGCCAAATCAAGAACAGACCAACAGGAAGAAATTTAGATGAGACTAATACCTCGATGGAACATGCCGCCGCCACCGCCCGCGCCGCAGTCCAAGAAGAGCATCTGCCCGGCGCCGGAGCCCGACGTGTTGAAGATGAGCCGGCCAGATTCCATCACAGGGACCAGATCAAAGCTAGAGGTTGCCTTACTTGTCAGAGGAAATCAGATCAAACACGTACGTCGATGTATGTACAGCTTGCTTGCTGTGGCGGAGCGGGTCTTATAAGAAGCAGGAGGAGGAGGCGATGGTGGCGGCGATCTTGTGGCGGAAGAAGCTGGTGCTCCACAGAAGCCTCGTCGAGGTCTTCATCGGCGTGAGCGACAGCCCCATCATGCACTCCCCAACCCCGAGGATCCGCGAGATCTCTTCAGCCGCGCGCGGAGGAGACCACTGGCCGGAAGACTTAACACCCTTCTCTCTCTCCCCGGAGCTCGGCCGGAGAAGACGGGACAATTCGGCTACGCTCCGGCGGCCGGAGAGGTTGGTGGTGGAATGGAATAATGGTGGTTCAAAAAGAAAGGGAAATCCTTTTCTTTGGTTTGTTAATGTGCTTATTCCAATGAGGGATTTATTTTTTCTATTTTATGATAATATTTTTTCTAGTGGACGGCTCCGAAGCTAAACTTTGCAGAAATGGAGAGGGGCCTTCTTATAGGCGCGGAGCGGCGTGGATTGACGGATTTGCCCCTCGGTGGCAGCGGTGGGTGGGACGGAACGGAATGGCGGGCGAGGGAGACGAACGCAACGGAGTTGGAAGCCGGGGTATCTGATCTGATCCTTTGCGCTGAAAGGTGACAAATGTAGCCTAGTTAAAGATCTTCTGTGGAGAAAACTATAGGGATTTGTCTTTTCCGTGTTGAGGTTGCATCCACTACGGGTCTCCCCGGGGAGTACAGAAAACCACTGTGTTTGCGTTTTTTCATGCTCGGTCGCGTCCTCAACTTCACTGTTTCTCTCGGTTGAAATTATCGTCCATGAATCATCCCTAATAATCATGCATTATGATATTTTTGTGTATATACTTTGTCAAATTATATGTTAGCATTTGTCAATTATTCTATGTAAATATGTTTTTTAAGAGAGTGCCATATGCACAATAAATGTGATTTAATTTTGTAGTTTGCAACATGCCTTCCACGATTGTGAACAATCACTTGACTTTATCTTCTTGAGAAATTAGATTTGCATAAAATACATTGTTTTTTAAGATATTTAGGAAAATTTCCAATGCTATATGTTAGCGCTTCGTGTATTTGTTGATTGTATCTAAGAAAATACCTCAACGTTTTCAAATAATTTAAGAGGCGTGCTTTATCATCTTTTCTGGCTTTTCAGTCAGCTATGCCTAGAGTACAATGTAATTACTGCCTAGCCTGATGATTGTGATTGATTTAAAAATTTCCAGACTTTAGGACAAACATACATCAAGTATTAACTCTTTTGAGCGTTAAATTGACTCCCGTGTCTGTGGGTGAGGGGACTGTCTTTAATTTTTTGTATTTAGTTAAAACCTAAGAATACAAAAGTAAAATACACCCTGTCCAGACATGTGCTAAATAGATATTTACAATTCAACAAAAACTAAGCATCAATGATATGTGCGGAGGTAGGCAACACATACATTATCCTAGTAGTGATTGTTTACATCTATATGAACAGATTTTGAAATACTCCTCCAGTTTCGTAGTATCTGTTCAATTACCCTGAAATACTCATCCAGTTTCGTAATATCTGTTCAATTACCCTAAACATACATAGCAAGCATGCATAAAATCTAAATTAAAATTAATGGAATAATACGATGCTTACACATGTGAATCGACGGATTACAACCACTTAACACCGTTCGTCACATCACTAATAGCAAAGATGGCGGATGAAATGGTGCAACGCCTACACCCTCGATCACCACAATGGACAAATACTGTGAAAAAACAATTTCCAGTAAATTGGAAACACGGTGAATAGTAGGAAATAGTTTTTCTTTAAAGAATGCACGTCCTTAGTAAATCCGCACTAACGTCCCACTTATTTCGGCTTGAGCTTCTGGTTTCTGGCTTATTTTTTACTATTTATAAATTTTATTTTTTTGAACTTTTGACTTTTTTGAGCTTTTTTGCCGGTTCTTTTTTCGTATTCGTTTGCGTTGTCCGTGGTGAGCTAACATATTTTTTCTATTTTTCTATTTTTTTTAATTTAATTGCGTTAAATAAGTCATTTTTAATTTAGTATAATTTTAATCAGTTACAATATAATTTTAGTCGTAAGTCATTATTTTTCAGCTCAACCGAGTGGTTCTAAATTCAAGAGAGAAACAGCAGAACTGGTGACGGAGGAAAATTTAATCATTTGTCACTCTTATGAGTAGGGTGGTAACAGATTTGCCACTCTGGCCCGTTGTCAGTGACTCAGATGGCCCCACGTATAAATGACAGAGTTAATTGACCAATCTTAAGAGTGGCAAAAGGTTGAATCTCCCGGTGACGGATAACCAATCGGTGATTAGTCCATGCCGTCCTGTCGGGTAACTGTCCAGTGATAGGGAATCCAAATTATCCAGCGGAATGGAATCCACGGGGCAAGCGGTCTTTGCGTCCGAGCCAAGCGCCACCCAAAATGACCATATCGCCCATACGTCTTGTTTAATTTAGCTTATAACTTATAGTTTATAATTTTTTTTAAATAAATAAAATAGTTTTTCCATCGTTATTTCGAAGCTATCAATATTTAATTCGTTTATATGAATATTTATGTTAGAGTTAAAAATTATAAGTTACAGTTAAAAAAATAGGCTTGCCTACCGTATGGCTGGCGACATCCAATGTGGTAGGGCACCGGACCGGAGGAGTTGGTCCATGTGGTAGGCTATTGGCCACAATTTGCACAGAAGATTCCCTTAAATCTCATCGATCCAGCGCATGGCACGTTCCAGGATTTCTGCATGTTATCATCCCATGTGAGAAACTTGGTTGTTCACTTGTATTTTTCATGTATTTCTTCCGTTTTGTTTTACAAAGAAATGTGTGGCACGGTCCATGCACCACCGATTGAGTTGCTGGTGCTGCTTCCTATAGGCCATAGGGAGTAGGTTGGGGCGCACCATGACAGCAAAGTGGTTGTTCAAGCTGCCAAAGTCCGATAATAGTTAAGAAAGTTGATGCCCTGCTCTGCTGATCGCAGAAATGACGGTAATCTTGTACGAAAATTTTCTATTATCCCTTAGTTTGTCTGATATTAATTCTGGTGTACAAGCATGTAGATCAGAAACAATCAAAGGCTATTGATTCCCTGTTTCAGACTATGGTGGTCCTCAGTTAGGCTGAATTTTGTAGTTTATAGTTGAATTTTTACTGTAGTTGATAGTGACTTATTTGATATAATTAAAATTTAAATTTAAAAAAACAGGTTACTCTAGCACGTGTAATATAAACGAATATGAAAAAAACTAAAAAAACTCAAAAAATCTAAAAATCAGAAGAAAAAATTAAAAATAATACAAATAAGCCAGAAGTCCAGACACAAACAAACGGGGCCGATGGCGTCGATGGAATTCGGAGTAAATATGTGCGTACCTAGCTCCTGATGTTGGAGCATCTCCGTAGTCGCTTGACACTTCACTTTTACATGGCCCTCTCTCTGTCACTCTCTCTGCCTGCTACACATACAACGTGGATATGTGATGCTACTATAAATTAAATAGTCACGCCGACGACAGTAGTTAAATTTTCGAGCATATTAGTAAACTGCTAACGGCACCATCGTCGTGCGTGGCAGGGTTTGGAGAGCACCATGCCACAATGGCGGCCTGCTTTTTCACACGGACAGGACACTTTTTCGGGTGCCGTTTTTTATTTTCTAAGAACAAACAAACAAAATAATTTTTATTATCTTTTTAAAATATTTATCAGGACAATCTTTTTAAAACAGATTATCAATATCCAATTCGCCCACACGAACGCTCGCATTAAAACCAAAAGCTATCGGTCCTAGCTGAAAAGAGCACATCCATAAACTAAACATGGTTATTCTTTTTTGACACCTACATGGGCTATTCATTGCAGTTGCAAGCTAGCTATGTAATTATTTAGGCACCGTTCCAAACGGATTTTGGCTTCTGAAAATTGTTTGAAACGCGTTGGTTTCTTAACGTAGTTTTTTTTCTTTTTTTTTCTTTTTTTACATTATCCGTAGAGATATAACGGTGTTTTTATTTTTTTTTTATTTTTTTATCTGAATATCTAAAAAACTAGCAGTCGTTACAGTGTTATTCAACCAAAAGGCAAAAGCCATAACATTGGGCCTTAGTCCGTGCATTGGTGTTCAAACTAACCATTTAACAGACTTCGACCAGTGTTGGCAAGATTATTTTACTTAGACCTTGTTTGGGACAGATGTGGTAGGAAGAAAGCAAGATTGGTTTATGCAGGGACGAGGAGGAGGCCACCTCTGAATCCATCACGGATGTTCTCTCTATGACCCACCTCCATCTTCTTTGTTGTCTCCTCTGTGTCGTGGGTTCACCCCTACAAGAATATGGTACCCTAGTGAGAGAAGGAAGAGAGGAAACCCTAGCGGGAGGAGGAGAGGAAGAAGAAGAGTAGGCTCACTTCACTAGCGAAATTCCGTCGCTGAAGTGGGAGGAGGGAGAACACGGTGGAGGTGGTCACGAGGAAGAGAGGAGGTCACGATCGCGTCTCATGAGGGAGGTGGTCTGGGCAAGATGAGGCGACGACAGGGAGAAGTCCCCAAGCAACGGATACGAGGATATTTTTCCCGTGGAAATGACGTGGATTGGGCTAGAATATCTCTGCCATATGAGTTTCGAAACACACTTTCAACCTAGCCTAGGTTTTTAGCCCTATGTTTTTTCATCATCGGGAATGGACCGAGATCCCGACCAGGATTGAGCTTACCAAACAAACCCTATCGGATCAACCGTTACACTTGCATTCCTCTTAGAAAGCAGCTGCACATTACACCAAAACAGCCGCAATTGCTAGGAGTCGAAAGAAGCTGTGTAACATCCCCCCTCTCCCTCGCCGAGTGTGTACATCAATCACTCCAAAAAGAAGCGGGGACCAATTCGCCCGTTCGAAAGCGGCACATGTTGTCACGTTTTGCGCTTTTCCTTGCGTATGGAATCAGTATATAGAAGTTTAAAAGAAGAAGAAGAAGAAGAAGCGAGAAAATTACGTGGGCCCCGACGCTTCGCTATCTGGAACGGAGCGTGCGATCGCGGGGGCTCGCACGTACGTAGTAGCCGGAGTATACGGGAAGGGGATCGACGAGTACGCGGGAAGTGTGGGCAGCAGCGTAATTTCGGTCGAGATGGCGGGCCCATGGGGGTGTGAGTCATCTGTCACGGATGGCTTGGCTTACGTGCGCCACGTATGTCCGCACGGCCCCCACCACCGTCGCAGTAGCACATGGGCGCGCGCCCACCTGATCTTCTGCGCCTCCGCTTTCCTCGGTCGTGTATACGGCTAGTGTTAGTAGTACGCAAAACCTTCGAACTGTTCGTATATGTAGCCACTAGCAACGTTCTCTCTCTTCAATTTTTGCCCCGTAGCAGGAGGGGATGGCGCGTGCGGTTGGCCGAGGTGGTACAGCGAGGCGCGCCAGAAAGCTCAGCTGAGCTAGCGCGATGCGACAGCAAGAGAGGATCCATGATCTATAGATGCATCGATGGATCGGTTGTGTTTGTGGAATTTTGGACAGATATAATACTGTTTATTATCAGAATTTCAAATCTAGTCCTCAAACAGCAGAAATTTTATTTCTAGCCCCCTCTTGACTGCATGATTTTTGTCGAGACGACACGTGGCAAATCGCAGTCTCGATCAAGACGATCATCGTTCATGACTAGTCGTGCGGTCGGGGACCGCACGATTAGTACATGAACAGTGTTCGTGACTATTCATCCATACCGTCTAATTTTTTTCTATTTAGTGTTTGCTTGAATTTTTAAATATAACAAATGAGCTCCAAAAATTACGAAATTTTGTATGAAGCCTCCCGATGCATTAATAGATATTATGCAATTTTTTAAGAATTTTATACGGTCTGATTTAACCACTGTTCATCCGAGTCGTGCCGCGGACCTACATGTATACAATACATGCACAGTGTATTTTTGGATTAGCTGCTGCGTGTGTTTGCACGTTTGTGTGATTGTAATGAGATTTAAATATTGTATTTTTGTGTGGATAAGAGTTTACTTGGTTGTGAAATTTTTTTATAAATATAAATATTAGGCATATTCATGTGTAATTTGTTTTGTTTAGAGTCTGCAGCAATTTTGTAATATAGAAGAGAAGGTTCAAAATGTTATGAAATATATTTTGAAAACTCCTTACGCAGTGCAGATGATACATGTAGGGAATATTTTTTTAGATTGTTATTTTTTTCGAAATAAAATAGCAGACAATATAGGTAGGCTAGTCTGTTTGCTATTTTTTTATATTTTGAACGGTACGATCGCCGTGCATTGTTATAGTACGGTTAATTTCCAGAAGAATTTTGTAGCGATGAGTGAACCTTGAATGACACGTACGTACAGAGGTAAACTGTAGTGCGGTGTAATGGTTGATCCGTTTTTGTTTTTCACACATATAATATTTTTATGAATTTTTACATAAATTACACATGAATATGTCTAATATTTATAATTACAAAAATTTGCACAACTAAGTAAACTCTTATCCACACAAAATAAAATATTTAAATCTCATTACAAGCACACAAACGGGCAAACACACGTAGCAGCTAATCCAAAAATACACTGTGCATGCATTGTAGACATGCAGGTTCACGACACGACCCGGATGAACATGGCTAAATCAGACCGTATAAAATTCTTAAAAAATTACATAATATCTATTAATGCATCGGGAGACTTCATATAAAATTTTGTAATTTGTGGAGCTCGTTTGCTATATGTAAAAACTAATAAAAGTATCAAAATTGTATGAATTTTTGAGAGACATTCATCATGGGTAAATTTCCCCAAAAATTCCACCGCATGGAACATTGTATTGGGAGGCTGTACATAAATTTTTGTAATTTGTTGAGCTCATTTGATATGTTTAAAAATTCAAACACACACTTAATAGAAAAAATTAGACGGGTATGGATGAATAGTCACGAACACTGTTTATGTACTAATCGTGCGGTCCCCGACTGCACGACTAGTACATGAACAGTGTTCGTGCAGTCGGGGACCGCACGATTTGCCACGTGTCGCCTCGAAAAATCATCTTTGTCGAGGGGCTAGAAATGGAATTTCATTGTTTGGGGCTAGATTTGGAATTCTGATAATAAACAGTGTTATATCTGTCCAAAATTCGTGTTTGTGCTGTCAAATTTATGCGTATGTATATATACTAGGTCTTAGCTGCTAGTAGAAAGACACATACATTTTATGCGCAAGACTTCTATTTTCTCCGTCTAAATTTGTAGAGCATATTTTTTAATAAATTTATCTATAAATATAGAACATATTTTATATTTAAATGTAAAATTAGTGTGATGTTTCTTTTATATTTCTAATAAATATACATCTTTATTTGCTATTTTTTATATGCATGCATTGAATATACTACTTAGAGATAATAATTATGGGTAATCTAGCCAGTTTCACTATCTCCTTGATCTATATACCAGTAGAAAATATATTTTATAAACTTGGACAGAGTGAGTAATTACAATCAATTTCTCTTGGTAATTAGTAACGAGCAACTTTGTTAATTTAATTCTTGGAATTTCAACACAAAACAAAATTGGTTGTCCAATCACTTCAAATGCCTACCCATCGATCTCCACAACAAAATGTAATGTGGACATAAAATAATTTGCGGTCTAGACAAGTTCTAATTAAGATATTGACATATGAAATACAAAAGCAATTAATTAACAATGGAGGCCAAATATCCATGAGGGCGCCAACCAGTTCCCTATGCTGCTACAACTACTACCGAGGTTCCAGTCAGTCATCATACATATTTGGATCTATCGGTGCCTTTCCCTTTTCTCCCGTGCAGGTTTTAACCCTCTCAACCCGGACCCAATACTTGGCTTCTATGACTTGGGTAGGTTTGTCCTAGTTGGAGATAACCTGATATTCAACAAAGACTTTGGGGACCACCGATGCTTTACCCTTGTCCTTTGCGCTGTCATCTAGGGTATAAGGTTTCCAACGTATGAATCTCTCAAGCGCCACCGAGTAGTTAAGCATGTATTTCTACTCGATGAGTGTTCTATCGTACATATCTAGGCAGTCCATCCATTGAAAGAAGTAGCAGTGCTCTGTCCTTTATTGGCATGGACAGAGTGGGTTAGAGATGTGCGAAATGGAACATGCAATGTGAAAATAGCAAATACGTACTTACAAGAACTTTCGCGCACGTGTAGTGTGCCTGGCCAGCGGTTGTCGGGTGTGTGGACTGAATGATATGTGTTGGATAACCGCAGTCGCACTGTGGTCATGGAAAATTCTGTTAGCACAGGTGCATCCTTGCAAGAATTATCAAGGTATGAACCTTTCTTATTAGCTATCCACTTTCTCTTACGAAGCATATCTCCGTAGTTTTACATCCACACCAGCGGCATAGTAACGTCCTATATCTCTCCTCTCTTCTCCCTCTCCTCTTTCCCTAGTTTTGAGATCAGCTCGATACAAGTCTTAAGTCTGGTCGTGGGGGCTGGCTAGATTTTATAGCAGTCGGTGTGCATAGTTCGAGAGTAAAGCTTGGACGCATTGTTATTTCACCGGGAAAAGCTGATATGTGTTGTTAAATCACTGGGAAAGCCGATGCATGGTATCCACTCGCTGCAGAAAGCTAATACGTGTTGTAGGTCACGTTTTATACGCACGTGCACGAACACAACATAATTAACATGCTAATTAAATGAGAATATAGTATCGCGTCGTGTCACTGCATCGTGTTGTGTAACTAACCGTGTGCAGACGAACTCCTGTGAGATTCCCTGGACCAGTGCCCACACATCTTGCATGCTTGTTTGCTCCCATGCTCACATGCGCGCTGTGCTGGCAAATTTCGGTCGTCAGCCGCACAAGGTCAGCTCGGCTGGCATGCCAGCCACGCCTCACCACCTCGGCTTGCCACGTGCCATCCCTCCTGCCGTGCTAAGGTGACGTGTGCCTTGTCTTTTGAGCTCTAGAAGAGATCTATTTTTGCAAAAAAAAATAGTAGAGGTTAAAACTAAAATAAAAAGTTGCTAGTCTTTTATATCTAAGTTACTATTTTCTATAGGTTTTGGTTTTCAGACCTCGAGCTATAGCCCATCTAATTCGAGGTCTGACTCCACCCCGCCTGTAATGTATATGAGTAATATGCACTTCATGAAAGACAATTCTCCTAGGGAAAGAAATACGGGCGTGCAAGAAAACACCAGTATATGTTAGAGCGGATCAGGGTTATACCAACCCTTGAACAAATCGAAACCTCTCATCAAAAAGC
Organism: Bonia amplexicaulis; assembly: GCA_036346245.1. Classification (NCBI taxonomy): domain Eukaryota; kingdom Viridiplantae; phylum Streptophyta; class Magnoliopsida; order Poales; family Poaceae; genus Bonia; species Bonia amplexicaulis. Next base: position 29,649,472 of record CM070738.1, on the reverse strand, counting down.
GATTTTTGTTCCGGATTTTGTCACGCCTTAGCGCCTAAGAACATATCTCTCTTTTCGAGTTCGCCTCAGAAATTCTGCGAAAGAAGAACTAATTCCATGGCGGGGGGACAAGCCGAGGGGAAGGGAGGTTGGTAGTCTCGAGCGAGCGGCAACTCCGTGGCCTGTGCGGGAAGCAGGCCCGGCTGGTGGGCCCCGCAGAATAAAAGGGCTTATTTTTTCTCTCCTCTTTCTCTCCGCAGTGGACCGCCAGGAAAAACAAAGCGAGGCGAGAGAAAGGGTTTTTTTTCCTTTGCTTTTAGGATGGTTTTGACTTTCCAGAAGCCACAATAAATGAGATATTTTTTCTAGTTAATTTTTTAAATCTACTTTTCTAAATTGTTTCTCGAGTCTACCAACACATGTGTCATCTATATCAACTCTATTATCCATCACTATCTTAAAAAATACAGTAACAAATTATCGGTCATAGCCTAAAAAGAATATGACTAAGTTATACACATCGGCCGCTCTGTGTACGCGTTTATCACTCCTTTTTTCTCCATCGCCCACTCAGAGAACAAGTAGCGATTTTCTCTCTCTCTCTCCCCGCAAGGTGACTCAACATCCCCCACATTCGATTTGCCGTCGTGGTGTTTGCTCGATATTTCACTAGTGTTTCTGGTTGTAAAAGCAGGCCCTAATGGTGAAACTTAGCCACTTAGGAGTGTGAATTTACTTTTAGTAGCTTTCTTATCTTTTCTTTTGGAGTCGCGATGGCTGACAAACCTAGGTGCCACACTAGCTAGAATGTTTTGTATGATGACTCAGTGCAGTAGCGCACTACAACGCTACTAGCTGCTACTATGAAAATTGTTTTGAAGCATCGAAAACCTAGGATTGGACGGTGGGTACATCTATGCCTTCACAAAGTAAGAGATCCTCTCTACCTAAGGTTCGGACTTCGAAGATAGTTTGAAAATTGATACGGCTCTTACGTCCGACCGAATAAATCGGTCGGACGCCTCATTCAATCACTCCACTTGAGCGCACCCCCTCTCCAAACCCCATGGCCATCTCTCTCCATTCTTGCTTGCCTCCTCTCCCACCTCTTGCCTCCCACCCCAATCCCAAATCTCCAGATCCATCCCCCACGGCTATGCGCTGCTCAATCACTCCGTGCATGCGGATCCGCAAGTACGCCTCTCGCCTCCTCGGCTCCGTCTACTTCCCCGCGGCGCTGAGGCCCCGATTCGAGCTCTTGCTCTCGCCCCTGTCGTCGGCACCGAATCCCGCGCGGGGGGCACCTGCTTCGTGGCCGCGACTGCCACCTGCAAGTCCGGCAAACTCAGTTGCAGCCTTCGCGATCTCCGTGGCATCCTGACCTCGACCGCCGATAGCGGGCTTGTGAACACTACACAAGCTCCGTTTCTTCTTCTACCAGTGCGGGATCCACGCCGCCTGCCACCGCCGCACCCAAAGCCTCGCTGCCAACATTTTTGATTTCATGTGTGTAACATTTGATTTCATACGTGCAACATTGATATTCTTATCAACAAGAAATGTTGCATAGATGGATAAAAAATGTTGTGACCGACTGTACGACCATAGCTGCTATGACCACGGTCACTTCGACCATGGCCGATACGACCATAGCCGGTACGACCACTGCTACTATGACCATGGGCGTGGTCGAAGTGACCATAGTCATAGCGATCGTGGTCGAAGTGACCACAGTCATAGCGATCGTGGTCGAAGTTCCTAACATTTCCTCGGCCTCGTCTCCAACCTCATGCTCCGCATGCCCACCATCGCCGGCGATGGCTGTGGTCTCACGCACGACACCATCCTTATGCTGGCCTCTCTGGGTACCTCCACATGAGTTGATGCCAATAAAAGACGGGGCAAATCATTAATTATCCCTTTCTGATTTCATAAATACAATATTTTGATTTTATGTGTGTAACATTTTGATTTCATACGTCCAATATTGATACTTACCATTTTTTTTGCATACATGGCTAAAAAATATTGTATAGATGATAAAAATATTGTGACTGATCGTACTAGCGCACATATAGACGTTCGGATGCTAGCAACTCCTAGATAGTTTTATTTGCACCCGTCGCACTAGTCCCTAGCAGATTCTTTCTAGAAGCAATAGATAAAAGAATAACATCATTAAATATTTAAGTAATTTTTTAACACAAAATATATTATTTTTCTGGTGGATAGATTTGAATAGATCATGGTCCAGTGAGATGATCGGATTAACTTATCCGTTCAACAGATGCTAGGGAGGGATTCCCTCCGGCCCTTTCCACCAAAGACTTGCTTCGAAAAAAACTAAGAAAAAGGAGGGCGAGAGAAAAGTATCGATCTATATATTGCTCTAAGTATACTTCTTTATAAAAAAACAATTTGCCCTATGTTTATTGACTACAAGCCAACACAAAAGTATAAAAAGTACTCTCGACTTTGTGGACAATTTTCTCTTCGAATGCAAGATAGTTTACTTTTATTTATTTTTTCACGAATTGGAATACTGCAATGTGATAGAGAATACAAGGTTGGAATAGATTGGCTACACAGATGTATATGTGTACTTGAGTATTTGCAATGTACTTGAGTATTTGCAATAATACACAGATGTATATGTGGCCAATGAAGACTCTAGATGGCAACTCGATTAGTACGTGATCCTTGACACGGGCCAATAATCCTGACCATCGTTGCACATTAGCATCCAAGTTCACAGAGCCAACGATAATACGGGCGTGCAATGTCACTCGGTGTCGACATGACTACCTTGAATCCATCCAAATGAAGAAAGGGAAAGGACTCGCGTGTTGAAGGCTACAAATCGGCTGTCGTCTTTGACAAATGACACGTCGGCAACCAGCTAGGTGCATGCATCAGAGACATACACTCAACTCGAGTGCGCTTTTCAAAGACGCCGTGGAGCGAGTAGCGTAGCACTAGCAGGCTAGTAGCGTCCCCTTGCTTTCCTCTCTCTCCTCTCTGCCTATCATGGGTGTGCTTTGCGTTTTGGATTCTGTTAGTTAGGGTTTGCTCCAAACGGTTTAGGGCTTGTTTGATAACGGCTGTGACTTATAATTTTTGACTGGAATTTTTAAATTTTGGTTGTTTACGGTACAGATTACGGAGAGAGACACTCACTTACGATTTTGGATAGTACAGATGTTGGACTTTTAACGTGTACATCGTTTAACTTGTAGACCCGTTTTGAGAACATACTCCGTTTGAAAGTTAGGTACTGTAGCAAAAGTCAAAAACCGCCAGCTTCGAAGGAAAATAACAGACCCTAAAAACCGTGGTTTTTTAACTTTTTAGTACGTATTTTGGCTATAAATATACTGTAGTGGCTGTTAATTTTTTCTTAGTAGAAAACTATAAAAAATTTAAAAAAATACTATTATATCTTTTGAGACAAAACAAAGTAATAAAAGGTAAAAACAAAAACCGAAAAAAAAGACCAAGAAGCCAAATGGAAGTGAAGTAGCCAAAAGGCCTTAATCTATCCTTCTTATCAGTGCTAACATAGGTTGATTAGTGTACTAATAAAGAAGGTTGTACTGATAAAGAAGGTGAAGTGACAGCGCGGCGAGTGCAACGAGCTAGCGGATGAAGCTGAAAGCGCTGCTACACGTACCAACGGAACACGTATGAACTCTCCGGTGAGCCGCTGATAGGTGTGCCCTACCGATAGAAGCGGTTTTCGGGTGGCCACTCGTAAGCGGCTCACGGAGGAGGCTCACATCACTTACCCCACTTGGTACATGTTTCTACGTGTGCGTAGCATTTCGGGCGAGTAGAGATCTCTTAGCCACATGCAAGTTGTTTGTGCCTCTTCATGTGGACGGAGAAAGGCATGGAAAGGGAGAGGTGGGAGGCCGGGAAAGGGAGAGAAGCAATGGACGGAGAAGGTCAACCAATAGCCTTGCAGGCACGATCCGTTCAGATCAAACAAATCCTTGCGCTCGCACTGGATGTGCCTCTCTGTTGCACCTTTGTTTGAGGATTTCCTACAGTGCAGGACACTAGGAAGCCCTAGTGATCATGGGCACTATGGCAAGGTAAGCAAGCACAAAGCACCTCCATCGACACAGCTTGGCTTGCACCGCCAACTATGACAAGGAATCCAGATTAGAGCAGCTAGATTTTCCCCCCTGAAACCAACTAATACATGATGCTTATGTATATCTACGCTACGCGTCTACGTATACGCACTTAGAAACTAGACAGTGCTTGCTATCTTTTCTTAGATACTAGACAGTGCTTACTATCTTCTCTCTCTCTCTCTCTCTCTCTCTCTCTCTCTCTCTCCTTTTAACAGATCCTTTTCATTTACTGTTCATGCTCGGCAAAGTTGTAGTGCATCGACCCTGATATGATTAATCGTCTCATTAGTCCCGCTTTTATCCATGTGCTGATCTCGTGTCCATTTAAGGAAAACCCTCTATAATCCGGAGACAAAACCGAGCAAAACAGAGTGGGCGATCGTGCCCGCGCACCGCCCATTGCCGAGGAAAAAAACTTGAGAAAGTGGGAGGAAAAAGCCTGAGCAAGCCGGCCGAGTGCACGACGCACTAACGGGAAAAAAAACCGACGAGTCTCTGTTGAGGTGAAGAGCACCCGGCGCTGCCATGCCACTGCCGATCCTACAAACGATTACGAGAAAAAGCACAGCGACCACATGCGCGATTAGTGCCATAGATCGTAGTGCAAGCGAACATGAAATGTTTCTGTTGAGCAGGCAGCTAGTGATGGAACTGTGATCGTTAGGTTGGCATCAATCACCACCAACTGCCTTCCTAGGTCTTCGAATGTAGGATTTTAATCGAGCCACATTGGATGGGAGGACTCTGCTCCACTCGCCCTGCCTCTTGCCATCTCCTTCTCTTGTACAATTCTTGGCTTCTGTCTCCAACTCTTCATCCATGTGTTCTCGCTTGATATGTCATAGGATAAGTATGAACTGATCACGTCTTATAGGATAAGTACGAACTGATCGCGTCTAACTTGAATCTGCCTGATTGACTCCAAAGCAGACGCCCACCTGAAAGCTGAATGGATATCTTAATAGTTACTTTGCTGACAGTGAAGTCAAGATTAAGGAAATTAAAGAAGCAACAGGAGCACAGACTTATCCTGCTTGCTTAAAGAAGGAATTGGATAATTTTTTTTGCTTAGCTGTGAAGCAACAGTGACGGCTTTTGCATCGAAGGGACAGAGAGGAGTGTGCAATTGCGCATGGTGGTGAATCTCCTGAGTGGAGAGTCAAGGTGGGCTGAGCTTCAAAAGGAGGGATGGAATGGTGATGGCCTTGGTGGGACATGCCAAAGCCAAAAGCAAAGCGTATAAATACTCTTCTTATGGAATAAATTTGGGCATGTGAGGCAGATAGGCATAGTGCTCCTTGCCTCCTACTGCCATGTTGTTTTTTTTGTTTATTGTTAATTTTAGGCCTTGTTTAAAACTGGATGTCACTAAAGTAGGGGTGAGAAAGTGGTGGAAAAGTACCCCCTGATTAAGGTAGGTAATTGATCTGGCTGCTAGGATGACTGAACATTCACCTAGCTTGTATTAAGTAGGGGGATCAATCTAATCTTTTTTATTAATCTAATCTAATGCGACCAAGGAAAGAAAGGTCAGTTGTTTTTTGGCAAGGAGGGTATCACACTCCACGTTCTGTGTCCTGTTCAGGCAAAGTAGAAACCTGTTGTCTAGATTCTGGACTCGAGAGAGAAGCGAAATGGAAGAGGAATAACTGTATTGAGTGTCGGTAGAAAAGGTCATGTGAAGAGTGCTACTTGGCGTGGATTTGCTAGGTCCATGAATAAGTGCGTAACAAGATTGTTGAGTAATTTTCTCTGTTCAGCAAAGACTATTGAGTAATGTACTCGATTTATCATTTCTTACACTTCCCCTCATCAATTACAGTAAATTTTTTTGGTGAAGGCTGTCGTGCAATTAGGGCTGTAAACGAGCTAAACTCGAGCAACTCTACCCTCCTAAGCTCAAGGTCGGTAGAAGCTCAAACCGAGATCGAGCAAGTCTATGTTGAGGTCCGACCTTGGAGCTCGGCTCGAATAAGCACAATAGTAGTTAAAATAATTTAATATATACTAATTTTTAATAATAAGAAAAATTCGAGCTCGGCTCAAATAACCCGATATCAGTAAAAAATAATTCAATATACACTAATTTTTAACAATAGAAAAACTCGAGCTCGAGTTCGGCTTGAGTAAACTCAATAAGAGTTAATATGTATCAATATTCAAGTTCGAATCGAGTCCTAACGAGCTATTCGAGCTTGGCTTGTTGAAGCTCATGAGTTCGAGATGAAGCTCGAGTTTGGCTCGTTTGAAGCTCGAGTCAAGTTCAAATTAAACCTAGAATGAGTCAAACTCAAGCAGTCCATGAGCCTCAAACTTTTTTAAGTCCTATGTGCAATCTTCAAAGAAGAAGAAGAGAAGTGGAAGATGAGGCAAAGTTGTCTCACAGACGATGGCCCAGTCAGTGTTCTAAATTTCTAATGGAAAGTATGGCCCACTGAATACTTTGAGCCGACATTATCACACCAACTGTGATAAATAATATTCAAATACCCATTTTTCTGTGCAGACATTCATTTGGGCTAAGCTGTTGATCGGATGGATCGAGTCATTTTGAGCTGATGGGTTGCGCCTTTGAACCCAATTCTAAAGCAAGATTACACCACCAACTGTATGGGCACAGGACAAAGGCATGTGAGCTAGAGGTTACATGGGCTAAGGATGTCCAGATACCTACCACCTACTCCATGGGCCCAATATGACAGCCCTTCTTCCAAATTTAGCTGCGATTTATCGCATCAATTTATGGGCACCAATCTCGAGACGACCCGGTGGCGGATGGGCTTATTCTTTTTAACTTCTTTTGGTTTTTGTTATAGTATCTGACTTTTAAATAAAGTATTTTGTCAGCCATAGCCATTACCGTCGCTGTGCCTGCGCGCGCGTGTGGCCGAGACAGCAGTTCTGGTGGACAAACTGTACGGAGAACCGGAGCCATGGCCCCATGTCGGTGTCCACCGTCCTGGCGCCGCCGCCGCCGGCGGTGGCGACCACCAAGACTCCGGCCAGACGCCGCCTAACATCGCGCTTCTAGCGGCCGCCGTGTCAACTGCGTTGCTGGCTGCGACGCCGGCCGTGCACGCCGCGGCGTTCTCCAAGGACGACATCACTGGCTCGGTCGGCAGGTATGCGAACGTCCAGGCATTGGCTGCTCTTGTTGAAGCTATCTGAATTCTTTCGCTGCATTGTGCCCTGAGTGCTCGATTCTTCTGCTGCGTAGGTGGTGGATAGGGTGGACACGGTCATCGGCGTCGGTGGCAAGGTCGCCGAGCAATCCGTGGGCGTGCTCAAGGCGCTGGGCGAGGCCGTGAAACCGGCGCTGCAAAGCGTCCGAGAGCAGGTCCTGAAGCTCGCCACGCCGGTGGTCTCCACTCTCCAACGCCTCCAGGCAAGCCACGGAGGCGCTCCGGGGCGCCGACGTTGACCCCGCCCCCGTCCTATCTGTTAGAAGTCTTACGACTTTCTCAGGACCTTTACGACCATTTGCAATTGTTTACGACCGATTCCAAGTACTTACGACCGGTTCTGACCATCTCTGGCTGCCGTTTAACCGCTCAATTGTTATCGTTGCGCTGCCCTTCCTTCAGCCGCTCGAATTACCGTAATCGAACTCCTCTACGATCATGCAGTGATGCTAGCGATCACTGTTCACCGTGGTCGAAATCATTTTCGACCACGTTCACTTCTTTTTTACGTGGTCTAGTTTTTATGCCGTGGTCGATAACCCTTACGACCATGTTCTGCGCTCTTTCAACGTGGTCGAACGCCTCTTCGATCACGTTCAGATTTCTTTACTACGGTCGTACGACTTCCAATCCCACTCAAACTTTCTCCGACGTGGTCGTATCTTCTCCCGACTACGTCTTCTTCAGATTTTTCGTGGTCGAACGCCTTTCGACTACGCCTGTTGTTGTTTTGCCGTGGTCGTAAGTCCCTCCGACCACATTTGCCGTGGTCGTAGGATGACTTCGACCACGCCTGCGAGTTTTCTCAATCAACGCTCAGGGATTGTTTTTCTCTTCTTTATTTCTCGCGTTGCTTGGCGTACTTGGTGCACTTCTGATTACATGACTCCACCCTTTTTATACCTTATTCTACGACTTGCACTTGGGTTCGACTACGATTACAAAACTAACTTCGACTTCGACTACTATATGACTTCGACTTCTACTGACTTTTGACTTCAATTACAACTTCATTTCCAGTCTGACCGGTCTGGCTGAAATCCTCTGTTTCGTCTACGACTTCCGAATTCGTCTCCGTCTCGTCTTCGATCACTTCCAAACTTTGTATACGACTTCTAAACAAGATTATTTCCAGCACTATCGGCTGCTGAGGTACGCACAATGCCTCAGGCAGCTTCTTGATCATCGAATGCTTCGTCTTGATTTGATGACGCTGCTCTGTTCAGTAGACTGTCGCAGATGTGGCGCAGGAGAGCACAAAGGTCATCGACGCCGCCAAGCCCATCACCTCAGCGACCGTGGAGACCATCATGTCGTTGGGGCCCGTGGACTACGTCGTGGCGGCCGGAGCGGCGTTTCCTGCTCCTGCCTCCGATCTGGTCCTTGGTTTCCTTCAGCCTCCGCAATTACAAAGGTATTACAAGGGCAGCATGTGCGCTGCTTGCTTTCATCAATGATGGACTCGTTGTTTTGCATTGCTCACTTGTTAGCTTTATAATTGGCAAATAATTTTTTACTACTCAATATTCATATTTGAAATAATCAATAAATTTGTTTTCTCAATTTACAGAACGAATTAAAGTTTGACAGAAACATGATCATATCCTCATTTCTAGGTACTAGTTATATACCCGTGCGTTGCACCGGCACTCATTAAATATACAGAGAATCGTACTATAAAAGAGAGTTGCTCTGATTAGCTAGAAAATGAAGCATGGTAAGAAATTAAGGGAGTAAAACTATAGAAGGAGAATGAACATACAACCACTAACTCATTCTTTTATAATAGTAATGATAATCGCTTCATTCAGTAGAACAATGACAATTGACAGAACACTCGACTCATCTATTGCTAATGATCAGCCAACCAGCATCTGGAGCAGCAAGCACCTAAACCTATAGTCCAAGCGAATCAAGTCGCATTTAGTTGTCACGTTCCACATTGAACGAAATCTTGGCACGTAAACATATGAGGTTTTCCAGCGCGCTGTGGTGCTCGGTCTCACAGGCGCCCAAGCCGCGGTCGCAGCGCCGGAACGGGCGCGTGCGGACGCAATCGCCGCCGGTGTTCCACTCCGTTCGCGAAGTGCGCAGCCGTCACTGTCCGGAGAACCACCTTGCCGCGAAACCCGGCCGGCCCTCGCGCACATGACCCCCTTGCCGTTTGTAGCGGGGCTGAAGTATCTAGTCATTTCTAATTTCTTGTTTTCCTAAAAGGACTTGTTACTCATGCAAGTAATAATCATCTTCTCTCTTCAACCTCACTAAAAACTAATGTGGCATAGTTTTAGTAACAAGCAAAAGAGGCCGTTGATAGTGCCCTAGACTAGCTGTAGTAGCCTTTTTTAAGATAAAAGTAGATATACTTCTTTCTTTTCGAGAAGCAAACTAGTTATATATAATAACTAAGGTGGGTTCTTTTGGCTTGATGGGTTATGCCTTACGGTTTAAATATTTAAATTCTGTTTGTTCATAAGAGGTAGTACGTACAGAAAAATAGTCGCATGTGATTTTGGCCGGTACAGCTGAACTCAGTACACTTTTTACTACAATTTTCCTATTAACTCTGCCTTGAAAAACACACCGTTTTAAAAGCTAGTTACTGTAGACAGTACGAGCATAAACCGCGAATAAGCCAAAACGAACCCGCCCATACTTCCCACTCAAACTCACTCACATACATTTCAGCCCTCGTCATCCCTCCTTGGCACCTCCCTATCTCTCTAAGACTTCTCAAAGAAGACGCCTTCCCTCTCCAATGCCTCATCAATCCCCTCCTTATTTAATCCCATATCTCTCCTCCTTGCCCCCGTTTCTGCTCATTTCCTCCCCCACCTCTCTAGTCCTAATTCATCTCGTACTTCGCTTTAGGTGATGGCGTCCCCGACGGTGGGCTGCAAGGTGGTGGTGCTCTATGTCTTCCCACTCGACAACGGCAACCCGCGTGCCATGTACTGCCTCAAGTCAACATGAATGTCTTTTTGGAGCTTCTCGCATGAGGCCCTAGTAGTACACCACGGCACCCTAAGGAATGGGCGTCTTGCTGCATCCGTCTCTCTTTAAGCAGCCAACACGGTAGAGGAGCAAGGTTCCTTCAGACCATGTTTAGGAGCTCAAAATCTCTGGCCTATCCTATCCTGGTCCATCTATGAAGATGGGCTAAAGATTTTGGGCTTCTAAACATGGCCTAAAAAAGCTAGCCTTTCCCTCTGTAGCCAACAAGGGGAGGCACAGGGAGAATCCTCTAATAACCCTTTTAAATGTTCATGAACAAGCATGATACTCCTTCTGTCTGTAACTGAACTTTTGGGCTATTACAGAAGGTAACGACGTCCCTATTCCAAAAAACGGGGGCGTTACACATCCCATTTCATCTTCCGGTGGTTTAGCATCATATCATACATTCCCAAATTTTTTCTATTTTAGCCCTTTTTTTGAAAAAAATTCACATTTAGACCCCGGTAGTTTTAATTCCGTTTTGGACCCGGGGTGTGCCTGTGACCCACGGCGCCGAGGTAGCACATATCGACGCCGTGGTCCACGCCGCCGAGTTGCCGAACCCGCACCAACAGTGGTGGCTGCGTGGCGCCGGACGTGGCGGCAAGACCTCGCGCCGTGGGTCGTGGCGCGAGCTCGGCCGTAGATCTGGCGCCGAGCTCGGCACTCTTACTGCCGAGCCCCGAGCTCGTTCATTTCTCCGACCCGCCGCCTCCGGCCCCCCGCCGCCGGCCACGCCTCCCCGCCTCCCCGCCGCCTCCCGGCCTCCCGGCCCGCCTCCCGCCCCCGCCCCCCGGCCTCCCGCCCCGCCGCCCCCCCGGCCCCGGCCGCCCCGGCCCCCCCCCCCGCCTCCCGGCCCCGCGCCTCCCGCCTTCGCCGCCCCGCCGCCCGCCTCCCCCGCCTCCCGGCCTCCCCCTACCAAACACACCTAAGGTAACGGTCCTACCTGTCATACTTACATTACAACGCTGTACATGCTTGCCCATAAAAATGTTCTACGTTTTGGATGCTATTAGGTACAACTTAATTTGGTCGGTTTCTCAGTTGGTTATCTCTATAGAAACCAACCCTTTTTATATGTCGTGCTAATATGATTGTTTGGACATTGTGAATCTTTATATTGGATTTGTACCTTCAGCTTCTCCTTGCCATTTTTGTATATGTGATTAGTATTCCCATATTGCACACCAGCTTGGTTTTGGACTGTACAATCTTACGCAGATCCGTGCTTTGTTATATTGTTGTGTTCACGTCTCCTCGCTCTACATCATAATTTGTATGGAAAAACATAGATCCAAGTCGTCACCGTCGTTGCCATTTGAGCCATAGTACGTACCCTTGATTGTTTTACACAGGTCACCTCTTATCGACTATCACAGTTGTTTCAGTCCTTATTCCTTTTGTACTTTCGAGACCTGCCTTCATTTGTAGTTAAAGACGCCTTTCATAAAGCCTCTTCTTTCTGTTTTACTTATTCCTTTGTACTCTATAGCTCCCATTACCTCTCTACAAAATGAACACCTACGAAAATGAACACTGGAATCCTGGAAAAGCCTTCGAGCTGTTTCCTGCAAACGACTGAAAAGGCTACGAACTATGAATTTATTACGAGACTACAGGCTCTGAAAAGCCTACATAGGAACATTTATTGCTGAACTGGAATCCTGAAAAAGCGAAAAGATCCATACGACATCCTCTCCATGGACTATGCCCACTGCACCAGCTAACATGCCTACATAAAGGACTCCTATGTCTTCCATACCACATCTCCTCCTCAAGCCATCACAATACTACTACACAACAATGTCTTCCTGGAGGTCCGACCCATTTGGAGTGCCGGAGTGGCATGAGCGTCCGAAGTGCCATTGCGGCTTTAGGACGACGTTGGGAGTCTGGACGGATCGAGTACAATGAGCCAAATACGGCCGTAGGTTCTTCAAGTGTCCAGACCTGGATGACGACTTCGTGGTAACGACGACAACTAAATCATTTGTTTCTCGTTATCGTTTTTCAACTTGATCCATGACATCTACCACGCCACACATAGGCTTGCACGTTCATCGAATGGGTTGATCGGGTGTCGCTGGTATGGCCAAATAACCGGGCAGTGAAGGTGGAAAACAAAGGACAATACTTTGTCAAGATGACTCAGGCTCGCGAGGTGGCACGACAGATGCGGCTTGAGCAAGAGCGCCGCGTGACGGTGACACAAATCCGTCTGAAGGGCAAGGAGGATGCGCTGCAAGCTCGTGAGGCAGCTCTCAAGACCAAGAGTGACAGGAAGAATGATGCAGTGGAGCCATCCTCAGGGCCCAACAGAAAGGGAAAACAACGACGCTACACCCAGTAGACAAAATGTAATAGACCCACACTATCTACGGTCTATGCAATCCTATTATTATGCACTATATTGTGTTTGCCTAGCTGTATCGACTGCACTTGAGACTGTTCTTACCTTGCCCCATTTTAGCTCTTTTGAATTCCATGAATAAGCAACACCAATATCCCCTTCTCTAACAATTAGTGTTTGACCATCGGAAAAAAGTTACAAACATTATTACCTTACTATCACCCAAAATTTTCAGATTGAACACGACATCATCACAAAATGTAGCAGAAACAAAAATTGTGTTTCACAGTTCATCAATTTTCGAATCTTTCCAAAAGCTACGGATTATTTTGAAGGCGCCGATTTGGGCGTCACCGGTGATGGCGGCAGAATTTCGACCACTCGGCGCCGAGCTCTGGCGCCACGACCCACCTGGCCGAGGTGCCGCCACATCGGCGCCACGCAGCCACCACCTGGTGCGGGTTCGGCAACTTCGGCGCCGTGGACCACGGCGCCGAGATGTGTTACCTCGGCGCCGAGGTCACGCGCGAACCCCGGGTCCAAAACGGAATTAAAACTACCAGGGGTCTAAATGTGAATATTTTTCAAAAAAAAGACTAAAATAGAAAAAATTCGGTCATACATTCTATGCACGTCTTGATTGAAGTCAAATTCAGTTTACCATTTTGCCCGTCCCGCAATTTCATCTGTCCTGCGATGTAAGTCCAAACCCAATATATATACTGACTAATGAGGTGCTAAATATGAAAAACTTAATATCATTCGATCATACATATCTTTATTAAATAACATATCACAACTATTTAGCATTAAAGTAGAGATATATAGTAAAAATAATGCACTAAATATTCTTTTGATTCCCTCGATAGACTTGCATTGTGGGATGAAACTTCCCAATACAATGGACTTAGAGGTGTTCTATTGGCTGAGCTGGTGGTGTTTGGCTGAAAATGAATAGTTTTAGAATGAGGGATAAGCGGAGGGAAAATGAGGAAGAGATGTGTACATAAGACGGAAGACAGAAGTGGGATATGTGATGCTTCTGTGACCCCATGTCTTATTCTCAGAGCAAGATGAGAGCGAGAGGAGTAGAGAAGTCGTTTCAAAAAGCCATATATTCATATTGACTTCTAGCTAGAAGCTAAAAACAGAAGACAATACAAACACCCGCTTTGCAGCACGTAGGGAGTATATATACAGCGTGCGAATGACATTCCAAATTGCATTTTTAAGTAGGTTCAGTTCCAAGCAAGGTGCCCCTACCGTTATTTGTTTCAGACCAAAGATAAAGAACAGTAGAAATCCAACATGCAACAGTCGAAGGTAAGAACAATAGAAATCTAGATCGGCGAATGATGGGGAAGTTCAGAGGACTCCTGAATGAAATTGGATTTGTTCCAGTCTTTCAGATCAGACAATTGCCACTTGCAGCTGTCTTGTAGCGCCCGCCCACTGTCTCGCTGGCATCAAAGGTTGCTGAGCTTTTGCAAACCACTGGGCAAAACTAGAGGACTTGCAGTTCAAGTTCCAATAACTAGGCCATAAACTTGTGAACAGAGCTTCTGAGCTTCAATAACTAGGCCATAAACTCGAGGACTTGCAGTTCAAATTCCAATAACTAGGCCATAAACAGTATAGTCAAAGCAGGGGCAGCATTTTTTTTAACTCAATGGGCAACATTGATGGATTGAAAGAACAGAAAAAGGTGGTTGGAAAATTTTTGACGTTCTTTTTTCCCTTTAGAAATGAAAGGATGGGGACGGCTGGGCTTGTTTGTTCCAACAAAAAATTCATCCAGCGAAGCCCAAAGAGAGTTTGGATTGAGCCAATCCTGACTCCTGACGAGTAGCTGGCCTAAACCTTGAACGGCCCAAAGGATCATGCCAAGATAGGCTCTTCTAGGCCAACCTGCAGCCTGAGTCTGCTTGAAATTACCGGTTACAATCACATGATCAAAGTCTATCTGAAGAGATCTACCAAACATGAGCGTCAACTGAACCATGCCATCGACCTCACTAGTACATAAACTTCATAGTTGCATACAATGACGAGCAAATTTTACATCAGTTCTGTACTGTACCTGACAAAGAAAAAAGCAGAACATACCCAACGCAAAATTACACTGAATTCTGAAACCAGCCAGGCCCCCACGAATGAACGATCAGTAACGGCCGTAGCCACCGCGGCGGCGCCGGTCGTTGTTGCGCATGGCGCAGCAGCCGAGGGAGTAGGCGAAGATTAGGAGCGCGAGGACGGCGACGTTGAGGGCGGCCATGGCCTTCCAGTTGTTCTTGGCGGTGGCCAGCACGCCGGCCTTGCACGCGTTGCACCGGAAGCACAGCACTCTCTGGTCGTTGCTCCACGCCCGGCAGTCGACGTCCGACGTGTCCAGGCCCACCGCGGGGGCCACCCAGAACGTCGCGTTCACGGGTTGGTACCCGCAGTACGCCGGCGGCTTGCAGCAACCGGACTGCACGATTTTTTTTTTCAGAGGAGACAATGCTGTTGATATATTTGACACCACAATTCTCTTCAAATGAACAACAGCCTTATGGAATGCATGCATCTGTAGAGCTAGTGTTGAGATTTTTTTACAATGTGTTGCAACATGCAAATATGTTAATGCATTCAGTGGCAGTGAGCAGTGTAAACTCTCGAGTCTCGAGATGTATTATCAGTGGAAGAGGAAATTTTGATTAATTGCAAATGATGCATGCATATCTAGATATAGATACATGGACAAAAAAAATTGCAGATATAGAGAGAAAATTTGAGTGCTTTGAATAAAAAAAAATACTCAGTGTTGTTATCAATTCTAAAAAAAAAGAGGTATATAGGGGATCCTTACTTAACAGCTCATAAATTAAGGGATGGATTTCTTACGCAACATTCAATCTCCATTAAAAAGGGCATTGATCACTTCACTCGAAACGATACTAAAATCACTCTCTGGCGAGTGGGCCAATGCATGATGCACGCCATGCAACCGATGGATCCATGCGTACCTGGACGAGCGGCAGATGCAGCCGGTAGAACTCGCCGGCGTTGATCCCGGCGGCGACGCCGTCGAGCCGGCCGCCGCACACGCCCGCGTCGGCCATGCAGCTCTCGATCCGCCGCCACGTCTCGTAGTCCCTGATCCTGTTCTGCAGCCAGTCCGAGTAGTCCCCGATCCGGTACTCCCCGTAGCCGCGCCCGGACACGGCGGTGGCGGCGCCCTTGTTGGTGACGGCGAACGTGAAGGCGGTGACGAGGAACATGCCGACGACGAGCAGGAACATGACGGCCACGTAGGCCCAGAGGAGAGGTGTGGCGCGGCAGCACGCGCCGGCTATCGCCATGAGGGAGAGGAGGAGGAGCGCGCAGCCCAGCGCGACGGCGGGGAGCCAGACCAGGCGCTGGCACTCGGTGGCCGGGTGCGCGAGAAGGTAGGCGCCCGCGCCGATGAGCGGGACGGACGCGAGGAGGGCGACGGCGCTCAGGGCGGCCAGGACGCCATTGGAGAGCCTCACCATCGTCGATGCCCACGTACCTACGTCCCTTCTACGTGTGCGTTACCTACGTTCACAAATGGCTGCGTTTGCCGCGCTATCTGCACGCGCGTGTATCCACGGTCAACTACGAGATGGTTTTGGTTGGAATGGATATTTGCCAGCTCTAGTTCGTTTCGGCTGATGTTTGTCGGTGAATTCTTGACTCTTCTCTGGAACGAGGGATGGAATGATCGATGTGGCTACGGCAATGAGTCACTTGGCAGAGCAGAGAGTTTGCAGCTGTTTGGGGGATCTCTGCAGGAATTTACAGTTTGTTTCGCGCGTGCGTGACATTGCTGTCTGGCAGTTTGGGGTTCAAGCAAGTCGAGAGATCCAGAGAAGCGATTCAGAACTCAGGACGCTGGCCTTAAAGTGCGGAGGTACGTTAGTTGTCCGCTTGACTTGGTACGAACTCAGCTGGCTGACCGACCCGCCATGCCGGCCTGAGATAGAACCGAACGAGCAGAGGCACGCCGACCGGAAGGAGGCCTGAGTTGCGGTGACCGCTCGTGCCCAGCCATCAAACCCCGAACCCAAGCGCCCGCCGGCCGGACCGCATCCCCCTCTCGTCCACACACCATCCATAGGCTCCATCGCTCATCTCCTCGGCGTCATGGTATACAGCTGATATTGTTTTGAAATAAATATACAGCTGACAATGTTTCAGTTAAAGAGCATGCATCCTAACGAATGTCCAGCAAAGCAACATTTTCTGCCAAAAAAAGAATACAGTGTACGACCAAGAGCGACCAGACGTTCGACGGCAATGGCTGCTCTTGAGTAATGTGGTATGAGCACTGCATCTCTGTGGAGGAACCCCTTCAAATTTGAGCAGCATTAGTAAGGTTTGAACTTCCTTTGAGCCCGAAGCTGCTGTATCCGTTTCTTGTCCTGCTCAAACTTGCTCTGCAACATCGCGAGTTCTGTGCAAGAGATGCAGAGTTCCAAGTTAGCTCCAAGAAGTTTCTGCAGCCTATTAAGTTGCACAAGATAACAGGAAAAAAAAACAAAGCTCCTGATTTGCAGTCACATAACTCAAATTTTCCAGAGTTAATTCATGCTTATGAAACAACGGTGGAACAACCAACTTGATATACAAAAAAGGAGCATTTCTTTGCAATTGCTGATCCAAACAAAACCTTCTGATATATCATCTCAGACAAGAAAATAACTTCTGGCATATACGGGTTTACTTTGACTGAATACAAACAATTAAGGAAAAATGACTGGAATTGTAATTCCAACCAAGCTGCAAATGCCAAATGGTGACCTTTTTTTTAAGTCAAATGTAACCAGAACGGACAACACTCAGCTCAGTCACCCAGACTGGCATGGTGAACACATGAGCAGATTAACTGATCATGGGTTGTTGAACTGGACAACAATATATGTGCCAGCTGTCTATGCTGTGCCTAAAACTATTTAGTGTTGAACATAATCTAGGTTCTATTCTATCATATGTGTACAGAGCACTGAGTAATTAAAACTGCATAAAATAAGGAAAACTTCAAAAAAACGTTGAAGCATACCATTGATGTGAGCTTCTCGTTTCTGAAATCTGTAGAAGTTTAGATCAACTTCCTTGGTTTTCTTTTTAGCCATTTTCTCTTGCGTTGCAGCCAGAGATACAGAGCCAACAGCTGTTCCAGTTTCAGTGTCTGTGGTCTTCTTCCTACCCTTATGATGCACCACAACCGTCCATCCTTCTTCCGCAGCACGTGCCTCTCTTTCTTTCCTCTCCTGAATTAATCAAACATGTATCAGGACTCAGGCAACAAACAAAATGCAGTTTTTTGGTAAAAGAGTACAGGTTTGCTATATCACAAACCCAAACATGCAGAAGCAGTCTTCTGCTCTCTCAAATTTAATAAAAAAAAACAGAAGTATATACACACTATCGGTATGGTGGAAACGCATTCACCGAGGGAATTCTGATGAAACTTGTATTAACTTGCACAGCACTGGTTTGGGTAATGTGCTGAACTGGATACTTTTAATTCTTGTTTGGAGAAGAAACTTGTTTAAAAGCAGTAGAGATGTCTTTTGATACTTGAAAGAACGGGAGATACTCACCCGCTCTTCCTGTTCCTCGTGAGCAATTATAAACTCATCTATTCTTTGCTGCAAAACTTTCAGGCCTGGTCTCTTTTGTTTGTACTCCAAGATCCATTCTGTCAATACATCACAGATCAGTTTTGGACTTTAGTGCATCAAGTTAAAACAGAAAAAGAAATAAAACACACAATGACATTTATGGGAGCAGACCATAACTAAACAAAAGCATTGCAAGTCTGCAACACACATAGCTGGATGTTAGAACTGATTTCTTGCAGGAACCAACAAACTGGACATATCCTACATAGTCTTTCTAGTAATTAAGTCATTGAAATAAATACGCTGAGAGTATATCATGGATACAGTGCATTGATCTTTGCCTTTTGATTGTGAACACTGTCTTTTTTTTTCATCAACAAACTCCATGAATAAAATCATATCTCAGGGATCAAAAACTCAAAAGTGAAAGCATTACTTTTCATTCCTCTGGAACTGTCTTCGTCAACAGATTGAATCTCATCAACGTTTGCAGTATCAACCTCAACACGCCTCTCCAGCTTGTTCTCTTTCCTTGATGCATGCTTATCTTTCTTGTTGTTTTTCCCTGATTTCTTTACTTTCTCTGCAGCCAATGAAAGGAATGCATGTCAACAATATGTGCCACACTTAACTGAGACTTCAGAATAATTTTGATTAGGAGATAAATACAATGCTCTTACTGGTCTTATCCTTTCCTCTCTTTACTTCTTCAGGCTCCCCAATATCCATAACTTCACTTTGTGCTGCGAGTTGGTTGACATTACCTGTATAAAATAGATCCAAATCAACTGTTTAACAAAAGGAAAATGAAAAAAAAACACAACTAGAATGAGAAAAATATGACAAGAAAAAGGGACAAGATATATGATATCATCTGGTTTCTTGCATGAAATCACTACTTAAAACAATTTGTTAACAAGAATGCAAAAAAAAAAAATCAACAAGCATCCATGTGGAAAGGAAAATAGTTCAGCACCCAATCATGGTAATGCAAAGCAATCAAGATATATTACCACTAGTTTCTTCAACTTGATTTCTACGCAGGATTTCCTCTTCATCACTAGACTCAACAAAACTCTTCCCTTCCTTTAGCTTCTTCTTATTTTTCTTGTTCTTCATCTTAGGTGTTCCTGCTTCATTATTGTCAGACTGACTTTGCTGTACCTTGATAGAATTGCTGCCTTCCAATAGCTTCTTTTTGTTCTTCTTCATCTTACGCGTCGTCTCATCCTTATTGTCTAACAGGAGTTCCACCACATCATCAGCCTTGGTACGACTACTTGTCACTTTGACATGCTTATTTTTCTTCCTCTGCTTCATCAATACTATTTTCTTGCTCCGTGCCAATTCTTTATCTAGCAATCAAAGTGAAGAGGTTAAAAAACTTGACAACTATATATAGGGCCTAATGAGCATCTTAAAGAATCAAAAGAGTAAAGAAACTAGGGCATGAGATGGTTGTCATGCTACTTGTTTCGGTAACACAAGATGTTCATGATGATTATAAAAGTAGCAGCAATGAAAGCCGTTAATCAGATAATGCATCAGATTGGCATTCATGCGATCCCTCCTAAAGGTTTCGAACTGATAATATTTTTCATTTCAAAAATCAATACCCACTCTGATTAGTTTATTTACTGATACTAACTCAAGCTGTACCACTGAATCACTGCTTCCACCTTTGTGGGGGTGATCAAGGTGACATTTCTGAGATCGTAGAATATTGTTCTAGGTTTAACCACAGATTCTGCAACACAACCCAGAAAGAAATGGGAGGAAATAACAAGAAACAATCACTAGGAATACCTTCCACGATACCATGTTCGGTAGCGCGCTCGCTCTCGACAGCACCATCCAAACCTCTATCCTTCTTCCTCTTCAGCTGCTTCCTCTTCACTCCAAGCGCCAATTTCTTATCCGCCTTCGCCTCCCTCGAAGCCTTCTTGTCTATAAAAGAGCAAGCTTTTACCTTTGCCTCCCAATTCGAGTAAATCCAACAAAGAAGCTACGAGATTCAGAAAGGCGAAAAGGCCGCACCTTTGGATTTGCCCATGCGAACAAATCAGTAACCAAGCCCACAAGAGGACGGCAGCGAAGAGGGCGGCGGAATAAAAGTCTCCGTCGGTGTCTCGGTGAGCAACCGCGGGTAGTGGCGCCGCCGGCGAGGGGTGTCGCGGTGCTGGTTGTCGGCGTCGGAGCGCTCCGATGTGTAGGGTTTGGGGATTTCTTTCGGTTATGCTGGGCCTAAATGCTTAAGAGCTCTTTTGACAGGTGGGCCTAAATGTAACTTCCCCCACATTCCTGAGGTTCAAACCTCTTCTTTTAAGCTCCGCTCGGGTAGGCTGAAAAGCTATGTCTTATAATTAAAATTGCACTATAATGACTGAAATTTTACTGTAGCTGAATGTCACTTATTTGACGTAATTAAATTTTTAAAAAATAAAAATAGAAAAAATATGTTAGCTCATCATGAACAACGCAAACGAATACGGGAAAAAAAGAACCGACAAAAAGCTAAAAAAAGTCAGAAGTTCAGAAAAAGACGAAATTTATGAATAGTGAAAAATAGTGAGCAGCTTTTCGCCTCGAGTGCTGTTAGACCACCGGTGCCTGTGATTGTGATGAGTAATTAATTTTTAGTTTAGAGAATTTACAGGGTTTAATTTTGCTATTTAAGAAGATTGAGATCAAAGTTTACAATTTGTCAGATTTTTTAATAGACTGGCAGGCATGTGCAGTTTCGGCTGATGTTTGTATTTGGGATTTTGAGTTTTAGTGAGAGTTTGGTTTGATCTAGTTCATTGCTTTGCGTGCATAAGTGCTTATTATTTGGTCCTAAGTTTAGGATTAATGATTTGGTTGCATACATTTTGCATAGTATATTGTATGGATGAATTGTAACAATTAATGACTTTGTGTATTATGCGGTCCCACTTGACAATTTGATTGTTTGTATAGTGTATCATGGTGAGACGGACAGGACTAAGACTAAATTAGAAGAGCTTAGTTCCAAAACAATCAAAGAGCAATGTACAGGAGAAAGAAGTGTTGGCCAGGTTAGCGGAGCGGGGAGAGCATGGTGGCCGCATGAAGCCAAGGTGCATGATCAGGAAGCGTGGGCTGTGTGGGGAAGGCTACAGTCGACCAGGAAGAAAGCTTATAAGCATTCGGCCGCATGGGAGTGAATCCGCATGGCATGGGCTTGGGGGCATAAGAAGGCCATGTGTGGGAAAGGTCCTAGTACACATGATCCAAGAATCAAGGAGCCGCCTGGGCTTGGAGCCATGAGGCCACATTAGCTTGAGGGGCCACGTCCGTGTGAGGGGAAGTACCCGGATGGTATGCGACTGAAGAAAGAAAGGGAGGCGCTCTTTTTTGTGCGTGAAGAGAGAGAGGAGCCAGGTATAATGCAAGCCAAGCCATAAGAATTATTTCTTGTGCACAGAGAAAGAAAGCTCCGTCCGAGAAGGGTTCTCAATCCGAGTGGGATTCATCCTTGCCGTATGCAACCAAGCAGTGAGGGAAAGTCAGCTCATCCAACCGAGTGCAAGAATCCAACCATGCGCAAGGTGGAGCCAGCAGTTGAGCTAAATAAAGAGGCGAGCCAGGACTCAAGCCGTGACGGATCAAGCCAGGAAACAAGCCAAACACAAGGATTCTACATGGGCATGGTTTTGGTTTGAGCCAACTGTAACAGCCGAGCTGTTTATTTCAAAATTTTAGTGAAAAAAATAATTTTATTTAAAATAAAAACTTGTATTTTGGTTGCTTGATTTTTTTTAGATTTGGTTTACCCTGTATTTTGCTTTTGAAAAAGCCTTTATTTTGAAAAGTAATTTAAGTAAAAATCTAACAAATATTATTAAATAAATGGTATTTTGAATTTATGTAAAAATATTACTTTAAATTAATTATTTGGGCTTATTTGTCTTTTGTCTGGATTTTCTATGGACTTTCTGGAGTTTAAAATCTAATCTTAAAACTAAAAAGTATTTTCACTATAAATATTAGTACCAATTAAGTTGAAAATATTTTTCTAAGTACAACTTGGTTCAAGGAATTTCTTTGAATTTTTCTGAAATTTTTTGGAATTTATTTTATATTTTCTGAGCCTTTAATGGATTTCTCGAGTTTTTTTGTAAATTTAAAATAAAATTTTAATTTTAACTCCCCTGCCCTCCTCCCTAGGCCGACTAGTGCCCAGTCTAGATTACCCCACCTCACGCTGTTTCAAAATCCCTGCCACCCACTTCCTTTCCTTTCCCTCTCTCCCACCGACGCGCGGACCCCGTCTATCATCCCTACTGCGCCACCCCTTTCCTCTTTCCTTCTTCCTCCTCCTTCCCTTTTCTATTCCACCGCCGATTGCCGGAATCACCCCCAGCCACCCTTCCTTCTCTGCTCCCTCTCTGGATTCAAAAGTCGCACGCCGCACGGGTCAAATCCCCTTAATCTCGCGTCTCCTTTCCTTTCGCCCCCTCCCTTTCTTTTCTTCTCCAACCAAATCAGCGCTGACATGAAATTCGGCGAGCAATTGCCACATATGAGTTCATCCCCGAGGCTATAAATAGGGCCCCTGAGCACCCCTCCTCACACACCCCAAACCCTTCCCTCAATCATCTCCCTCGTGTGCCCGAGTGCTCCCCCGCCGTGTGCCCTTCACTTCCGAGCTCGGTCCATCGCCAATGAGCAATTCCGACTGTCCAGAGCCCAGTCACGCCCTATCGTTGGTGCCATCTTCTTCCCCACGCCAGCGCCAACCTCGTCCACCCTTTCGCCGTGCAAAGACAACGCCGGAGTGCCTTCCTTGCCAGGAGCCAGACACCACCACCAGAGCCTTGCACGAGGTATAGCCGAGAACACCGTGACCCCTTCTCTCTCCCCCTCCCCTCGTCAGTCACCGCCGTGCATGGGAATGTCGGCAACCGTCGGTTCCTGTGCACAACCATCTGAAAGTTATGAGAGGAAATGACTCTGAAAGATGAGAGGAGATACTTTGTGTCGGTGGTAATGTATAAATGCACGAGAGAAAATAAATAAGGTATGATGGGAAAACATCATTAAATTTACATACACACCCTACATTTATCAACAAAGGTTCAAAAATTATATGCCATGCATTAATCACCGGAGGGAGTAAATGATTTGTCCAACTAAAATAATGATTACAAACTCAGAATGTTTTGTAATTTGAGCTTGAGTACGTTGACGTTTACATGAACTAAGCAACTTACCAGGAATTTTTTTTCTGGCTGAGTTAGCCTACAACAATAAGCCAAATCTTCGTGGTAAGAGTATATACGCTAGACCACACATTAGCATAAGGTTTCAACTCTCAACTAATGGTCTGAGTGTTCCAGTGAAGCAGCTGATAGTTGTGCATACGGACAAGGGCTACCATGTCAGTAGCATCAAGGCCTTTCTGCCAGAACTAGGCAATAAGAGTGAGGAGGCCTGATGAGCAGTTAGGATATTGCTATTGGCTTGGTCCAGTATTCATAATATATAGAGAGAGTATAAGAGACTATATGCAAAAATTACTCCACACAATGAACTAAACACAGTAGAGATAAATCTACTCTAACACTCCTCCTCAAACTCATGATGGATCACGCACTGAGTTTGGAGAAAAAATACAAATGTTGCACTCTAGTCTGGGGCTTCGTGAAGAATTCAGTAGTTTGTAGCTCTAAGGGCACAAATTGAAAAGCAAATACTCCCTCTTGCACCTATGAATGAGTATATGAAGTATCCACACCAATATACTTGATGAGCTCATACTTCATTAGGTCGCGACTAATATTGATAGCACATGTACTACCAGACAAAAGAGTCATAGGTTCCATTACAATCACTCCAAAATTTGTAAGTAGTCACCTCAACCAAGTAACCTCTATTGTAACCACTGCTATATCTCTCACTCGAACGAGAAACTGCAATATGATTTTTTTATCTACCAAGTGATCAAAGAGCAGGTAAGAAAAGCACAGTAAACAAAAAAAGAACGACTATCAGAAGGATCGCTAGCCCAGGTTACATCGGAGTAGGCCTAAAGCTATAGTGAGTTGGAGTTAGGAAAAATAAACAATGAGAGATAGTCCCACGCAAGTAGCCAAGAACACGAAGAAGATGACTGTAGTGAAGGTGGACAAGATGGGCCATAAACCGACTCAAGATATGAACAACATGAGTAATATCAGGATAAGTGCTCATAAGATACACCCAACTTCCCACAAAATGGCAATATGGAGTAGGATCTTTGAGAAGATCATTATCAGTGGCATGAAGCTGAAGGGGTGGTTCCATGAGAATCTCAGCAGTGTGAGTGTCAATCAGACCAGAACGTCAAGAAGCCCTAAATAATTGGGCCTTACAATAGGCCCAATAGTACCAGAGAATGTACTAATGTACCCTCAGCTTTTGTAATTATTAAGGGGTAGGATGGGGATCACCTATTTATGTATATATAAACCCCCCTAACAAGGGGCGAGGGGATCAGAGCCACACATTTCAACTAGCCCTTTTTTTCTCTGTCGGTCATCTCTCTAGCCCTAAGTTCATATCCCTCAAGGGGCAGACGAGTATCCTGTACCTACTGTTATCCTTATACGACAACACTGGAGATACTTCTAGTGGGAGAGGTAGTAGCCTTTAGTATTATTTTTTCTATTTTTGTTAGGGATTTTTAAGAAGATGCAAGGGGAGTTAGGAAGAACAATGAACCACCATCAACAGCTCTCTCTTTTAAATAGTAGAGAGATTTTTCATCCTCCTTATCTATGTCTAGAACTCCAGATAATCCAGGGAGTGTCAAAAAGTGTTAGGGGCCTCTTTTTTAGCTTTTAAAAGCTGCCTTTTGATTTTTTACAGTAACTAATTTTTAAATAAAGTGTCTTTTTAAAATAGGATTTACAAGTTAATTAGAGTTCGCACTATAGCAACTTTATTTATATTAATTAAAATTTTATATAAATTTTTATTACTCTATATTTTTTATAAATACTTAAAAATCATAAGACACAGCCATTAATCGCACACCAAAAGCAACAGCTCCGTTATCCTTTTCTTTCGGTCTCACCTGATGCTCAACGTGGCGCCAATTCAACCGCCCCAGACCTATCTCGCCCCCTCTACTCCCGACCCCACAACCCCTAGACCCGGTCCACCATACCACCAACACAATCTTCCCCTTCCACCCCGCTTCCTTTCCCTCCCCCACTCCACTCCATCCCCTACTCCCCAACCCCGCGACGAGGGCTTGGCTCGGCTCCCCGCTCTTCTTTCCCGAAGCTTCCAGAAGCTTCCCGAACAATGGCGAGGCTCCTCGTGCTGCGCTGGGCGCCGTACCACCGCTCCCACCTCTCCGCCACCACCACCCTCCTCCTTTCCCCCTCCATGCACCGCCACTCCGCCTCCTTCCCCTCCCCAACCCGCCGCCTCCTCCCGTCGCCTCTCCGCGTCCCGGCCCGCGCCATCGAGTCCTCCCCCGGTCCCACCAAGCAGGAGCCGCCTCCGGCCGCCGGCGAGGCCCAGGAGCTGCCCCCCGCGGTGCCGGCGTTCGAGGTGGAGGAGGTCGGGTGGGGGGGCCAGCTCGCGGTGAAGCTCCGCATGCTCGTGGAGCCGCCGTGGAAGCGTATCCGCAAGGGTAGCGTCCTCAACATGAAGCTTCGGGGCGAGGTGCGATTCGCTCATTTCGTGCATTTTGAAAGGAAAAATTTGATCATTTGCCCCATCTTTCATGTGTACTTGATAAAATACCCTATGATATCTCACTTACATATGGGTCCAGGGCCCGCATATAAGTGATACATCGCAGGGCATTTTATCAAACGCAATGTAAGATGGAGCAAATGATCAAATCCCCTTGATTTTTCTATGCTAGTAAGTTTTTTTACTTTTGCTATTCTAGATAATTTTTTAGTGTTCGCTTCACTCACGCGTGCTTGTCACTATTTTTTTGTCATTCTGTTGTAATCTAAACTTGTTTTGATTTTTCCAACATTTCTCAATTTTGCTATTGCATTATGCAACTCTGGTTTTTCATCGTGTGTATTTATGGCCGCAGATATCCGATCAGCTGAAGACGCGCTTCTCGTCAGGGCTGTCGTTGCCACAAATCTGCGAGAATTTTGTGAAGGCAGCGTATGACCCACGAATATCGGGGATCTATCTGCACATAGAACCGCTGAGATGTGGGTGGGGAAAGGTAGATGAGATCAGGCGGCACATTGTGGATTTCAAGAAGTCTGGTAATCAGAAGCTATGCAGAATTTGGTGTCTTATCTATGTACATGCCTGTCGGATGATGAACATTTGTTTGATGCTTTTGTAGGTAAATTTGTTGTTGGTTATATGCCTGTTTGTGGGGAGAAAGAGTACTACCTTGCTTGTGCGTGTGGTGAGCTGTATGCACCGCCAAGTGCATATGTTGCTTTGTTTGGTCTAACTGTTCAGCAAACATTTCTCAGAGGTAAGTGCATGTGCGACAATGACATGAAACTTTTGCTTTGTTGATATGTTTGTTGGTTAAATGCATCGTGAACAAGAAGTATTGTTTTATGCTGATCCTCAAACCTGCTTCAAAATTTCACTTGTTAGCAGTAGAAAGGGTGTTGTTGATTTCTAGTGGTTTTGTGGTGCAACAGAAGTACGGATGTTATTCTGCTGATTAGATGGATATGGACAGCAACAATCCTTCATTCTGTTATAATGTTTAATGCATTTCTGATAGCTTCGCTTCTCATTGTGAACCAAGTTTAGTAAGCCTGGTCATATCCTGAAACAACCTGAATGCAGCTAAGTTCCTTTCAGGGTAGCTAATACTTTGTAATTTGATCGGTAAGGTGTTCTTGAGAAAGTTGGAATAGAACCAGAAATTCAACGAATTGGTCGCTACAAAAGTGCCGGGGACCAACTTGCACGGAAGAGCATGTCAAATGAAGTTAGGGAGATGCTGGCCACCCTGCTTGACAATATTTATGGAAACTGGCTGGATACAATATCTTCCATACATGGTAATTTCAATAAATCTGTTTCAAATATTTAAAGGAAAAGTTGTCATTAGATATTTTCTTCTATAGGGAAGAAAAAAGAAGAAATCGAGGAATTTATTAATTCAGGAGTCTATCAGGTTGCCAGACTTAAGGAAGAAGGTTGGATAACAGATTTACTGTATGATGATGAGGTACAGTTTCCTTCACTAGCTGTTTACTAAGGTGCCAAGTAAATTGCATAAAAACTTAACTGAGATAAGTATAGTTACTAATACATCTTTTGCCCACATCCATGGTTAATTCGTATTAGGAAAGTAAAGTGATTTTCAGGTTTCAAGAATGGGTTCGTCTTGTGTACAATCAAATCTAAGTAAGCAACAAATTATTTGCAGTCTCTGTGTTTCATGGCTCCAAAAATAGTTACATGTACCTGAAGAGATGATGCAAAGCATTTTTGTTCCTGAGGCAAATCTTCCATCTTAAGGGGGTGTTTGCATGATGGGGACTTTTTGGGATTTATTTAGAATTTGAGCTAAATCCTAAAGATTAAGAAAATCCTCATATCCAAACAGGCCCTAAGAGTCATGCTATAATACGTGTGAAGGCTAAATTCTGAAGCTTAAGGAAGGAGCTATTGCATCGTAATTACTTTCTTTCTTCCACTGAAATTATCTTAAGCATTTTGTTTGTTCAAGTCTTAACCCAAATGTGTTTATGGGGAGTAAAAATACAAATATGATATGCCTGTTATGAATATTGTATATATATTCATGAGGCCCAGAGGGCAATATATATAGAAAATACGAAGAGATATACAAAGAAATATGCCATACACAGATAAGGAAACCAAGACATATAAGGAAACAAATAAATCAATCATATTCTATCCTTAACACCCCCTCAAACTCATGGTGGATCACACACGCTGAGTTTGGAGAGAAAATACAAATGTTATACCCTTGTCTGTAGCTTCATGAAGAAATCAACAAGTTGTAATTCTGAAGGCACAAACTGTAGAGCAAATACTCCCTCCTACACCTATGAGCGAGTGTATGAAACATCCACACCAATGTGCTTGGTGAACTCATGCTTCACTGGATCACGAGCAATATTGATAGCACATGTACTGTCAGACATAAGGGTCGTAGGTCCTCTTACATGAACTCCAAAGTTTACAAGTAGCCACCTCAATCAAGTAATTTCTGTTGTCACTGCTGGCATAGCTCTCAACTCAGCCTCTGCACTCGAATAGAAAACTGCAGTTTGCTTCTTTGTCTTCCAGGCAATCAAGGAGGAGCCAAGAAAATATAGTAAGCAGAAAGAGAACGACAACCAAAATGATCACTAGCTCAGGTCGCATCGGAGTACGCCTGAAGCTGTAGTGAGGTGGAGCTAGGGAAAAACAAACGACGAGAGATGGTTCCACGCAAGTAGCAAAAAACACGAAGAAGGTGGCTGTAGTGAAGATGAGTAGGACAAGCCATGAACCGACTCAAGATATGGACAGTATAAGTAATATCAGGACGAGTGCTCGCAAGGTACACCAAACTCCCAACAAGATGGCGATATCGGGTAGGATACTCAAGATCACCATCGGTAGCGCGAAGGTGAAGAGAAAGCTCCATGGGAGTCGCAACGGTGCGAGTATCAGTCAGACCAGATCGATCAAGTAGATCCTAAACATATTTCTACTGGGAGAGGTAGTAGCCCTTAGGTGTGGAAGAAACCTCAATCCCAAGGAAGTACGTAAGTAAACCAAGATCAGTCATAAAAAACTGCTCACTGATATGCTTCTTCACATATGTGATAAATGAGGAATCTCTACATAGAGAAGAAGCAATGTCCTACCCCAAGGTGAGACATGGATAAAAGAGCAGGATTGTGGTCACCGATAATGAAATCGACAGCAGTAATCACTTAGGTAAAACACGCAAACCAGGCATGAGGAGCCTGTTTGAGGCCATAAAGAGTACGACAAAGACGACAGACGTGTCCATCTGGAACAGAATATCCAAGTGGTGGCTGCATGTAAACCTCCTCATGCAAAACGCCATTAAGAAAGACATTCTTAACATCCAGCTGAGAGATAGACTATCAGCGAACAGAAGCAACCGCAATAAGAGTGCAAACAGTGGTCATATGAGCAACAAGAGCAAACGTCTCATCATAATCACGATCGTACTCCAGCTGGAAGCCGCGAACCACAAGACGAGCGATGTAGCGCTTGATAGTACCATCTGACCTGGCATTAATCTTGTACACCCACTTGCACATGATAGGATGGGCAACCCTGACAAAACATGGTTATGTCAATAGTAACACGTCCAAGAACACCCCGACGAGCTAATGAAGAAAAATGGGACCCACACAAGTGACCTAAACAGTGATGTCACTGCGCAAAAGCTGCAGAGGTAGACGACGTTGGACGGCACGGTGACCAAGGCATCGAAGTCTAACAAGCGGCGCTGGACGGTGCGGCGGTTAGATCAACGTTATGTTTTTTATTTTTTTATCTAATACAAAAGATTCGGCCGAAGTTTCTCAACCGAAGAGATAGTAGATGGCTTCGGCTCGGGCGTCGCCGAGGCGACGAGTGAGCGGACGGCGGCGAAGCGGCGGTCGACATAGCGGCTGCCGGCGGCTCGTGCGGTCAGCAAATTGAGGCGGTGTTGGGTGGCCGGTCGGTCAGCGAACCAAGATGGTGTCGATCGGGCGACGGCGACATTGGATCGGGCAGGCAACGGCGTCCGGAGACAGCGGCGGCAGCCTGGACGGCGCCGAATAGAGCGGGCGACGATGGATCGGGCGGCCGGTGGCGCCGGATTGGGTGGAGACGACGGCGGCATGGGCGGTGCCGGATTAGGTGGAGACGACGGCGGCATGGGCGGCGTCGAAGGCAGCGGAAGAACAAGGTCAGAGCTAGGGCTCTGATACCATGTTATGAATATTGTGTATATATTTATGAGGCTCAGAGAGGGCAATATATATAGAGAGTACAAAGGGATATACAAAGGAATATGCCATACACAGATAAGGAAACAAATAAATCAATCATATCACATCCTTAACAATGCCCCCCCTCCCCTTATAATTAGCTTTATTTTTCTTCTGCATATGGTAAAGTGCTAACTCAAGCTTATTTGGAATTTCTTTATGCATACATGGGCATGTTCAGGATATGTGACTTGACAAACTGAGAAAGTAGATATGAAATTTCCATTCTGAATTATTTATTTGAATTTGCATACTGAAATATTTACTTTCTTCACTTTTTTGAAAAAAAATATTGGCTGCTATTATCTTTTTGGTATTGTCTTATTCAATAGGTAATGACAATGTTGAAGCAGAGGGTAGGACAGAAAGACAAGAAAAGCCTGCGTATGGTTGACTACAGGTAACTTAGACATTTATAGTTCCAGAAAATCAGTGGAAACAAACCAGTTTTCAGGATTTTCCTGGTCCTTTTTTTGTTTGATTTTTTCTTGCTTTTTTTAATATGGATATTTCAAATATACACAATAAACACTGTTACACACATTGTGGGCAAAATAGCCTTAAAAGGAGGTCCTCTTTGGATCGAACTGGTCAAACTGTACCTAGGCTGGTTATGGGAAACCAGACAATAACCTTTGAACTATGGTCATGTTGTATATCAAATGTTGCAGTTTCCCTTTCTTCAGTTTCTTATACCATGAAGTGCTTGTTGATTTTTTTTTTGGCACACTTGCTTTCTTAGTTATTATTTGATGTTGCTTGATTAATCTGGAAAGTCAACACCTATGTACTCATTGTTTCATTTAATGAACTGACGTTGGTTGTCTTTACCAGTAAATATTCTCGCGTAAGTAAATGGACTCTTGGGTTACAAGGAGGAGGAGAACAAATTGCAGTTATCAGAGCATCTGGAAGCATAACACGTACTCGCAGCCCATTGAGTGTTCCTAGCTCGGGCATTATTGCGGAGCAGTTAATCGAGAAGATACGTACTGTTAGAGGTAAGTTTGATATGTCATATCAGCAGTCAGTTGGTACTTTGTCAGATGTAAATTTGATTCGAAGTATATGAGTAGGGTTATTGTCTTTGATTTGATATCCCTAAAGTCTTACTGTCCTATCTCAAAATTATTTTAATACCAACTAGCACTCAGGTACTCTGCAATTTTTAAACATATTAGATGTGGATTCCAAATTTCCACGTAGCACACAATTTGTGCTTACCTTCCTGTAACTATCTTTTGTTAACAGCCTGTTGAGCCAAAATATTTAATAAAATTCATTGGGAGAAAGACATTCGGATGCATTTTGCTTAGTGCTTCGGTACACCTCTTTTTAAAAGGGTTTGTGAATCTTAAAGCAAAGTAGTTAATATTAGATGGGGACAAAGATGCATAAGCTAAAAGGTAAATCAAATTGATGATTTGATCCTACCTAATATTCAAGACTATATCTATATCTAATATTCAATTTGATTTGTTTTTTATAGGTTGGTACAGATTTGCCATCACCTAATATTAGCTACTTTGCTTTAAGATTCGTAAACTTTTATAAAAGAGGTGTATTGTGTTAAGGAGATAGAGATAGAGTTGTATTAGGAGATAGAGTTTGGATTCTATTCCATATATGCCTTATCTCTATATGGCATATCTCTTGTACTCTCCTATATATATGACCATTTGGGTCTCATATCAATACACACACAATATTCATAACTAGAGATAGAGTTGTATTAGGAGATAGAGTTTGGATTCTATTCCATATATGTCTTATCTCTATATGGCATATCTCTTGTACTCTCCTATATATATGACCCTTTGGGTCTCATATCAATACACACACAATATTCATAACATGGTATCAGAGCCTAGGTTCCATACCTAGTCTCCGTACGTCTTCCGCTGCCGCTGCCCCCGGGAGGATCATCTCTACTCCCGGAGGCGGCCACCTCATCTACAGTCAGCCCGGTCCACAACTCGACAGGCCGCCGCTGCTGCTCGTTGGTCGTCGTCCCAGCCCGTCGGTCGCCGCCCAGGCAGTCGCCATCACCTGGCTGCCACTCGGCGTCGCCACCGGACGCCGTCATCATCTGGCCGGCCGCCGCCTCATCGTCTCGCCCGCGGTTCAGTGCCGCCGCCTCGAGCCGCCGTCGTCGCCAGAGATCCGGCGCTCCGGCCAGATCCGGCGGCCCCGCTCGAGCCGCCTAAGCTCGCCATTGTTCCCTCTTGCCCGAACCCGCCGCCGGGATCTCGGTCTTCCGCCGCCGCTCGGCCTCCGTCCGCTCCTCGTGGCTTCCGCTGGCCGGCCGCCCGCATGCCGCCACTCGGTCGCCTCAGCCTGCCTCCTCCCACATGTGACCTCTCGGTGTAGTCCCGACCTCCTCCTCGGTGCCTCCTCGTGCTCATGGTGAGGGAGAGATGGAGAAAGAGATGAGCGAGGAGGAGTGAGGTGCCGCCCGCCACAAAAGAAAGACAATGTGGGGATGCTATGCGAACAGCCTCAAAGCTTTGTCGTCGCTCCAGGCAACCGTTACAAACTTTGCTGCCAACTTCATCTCGTCAGGTCTTGCAGGGTATTTTCTGTTTCAGGAGCCCTGTTCTTTTGAGTCAGTCTACGAGTTATTTTTTCTCGTGAATTTTCCGTTGCGTCCATCCAAAATGCGTAGTTTTAATTTTTAGTTCGTCTCAGCCGTGCGAGTCCACAAATTTATTGTCAGTCATAAAAGTGTAGGAATTTTATTTTGCATGGCGGTAGCCGCTCTATTCTTTGACGAGCTTGTAACGCCGCCGCGCTTCGCAGATCTGCGCCTCCGTTGCGCTTCTTGTGCACTGCGCCGCCGCCGTCTTGACGAGCTTTTAATGCCGCCGCGCTTCTTCTGCACTGCGCCTCCGTTGCGCTTCTTGTGCATTGCGCCGCCGTCGCCGCCGTCTCGAGCTTCGATCTGCGCCGTCATGCTTCTATCTATTCCTCTTCGGCTTGATTTGACAGTTTATTCCAAGGCTGCACGCAACGACGACATCATCAAGACTCGGACTTCGGATTTATCTTGTTTTAATGTTAACTCTTTTTTCAAATGCAATGCTACTGCATACGCCTTGCATTTGAGGGGGGTGTTAAGGAGATAGAGATAGAGTTGTATTAGGAGATAGAGTTTGGATTCTATTCCATATATGCCTTATCTCTATATGGCATATCTCTTGTACTCTCCTATATATATGACCCTTTGGGTCTCATATCAATACACACACAATATTCATAACATATTGTAGCAAACCCCCAGTTATAAAGGGAAAGGAGGTTAAAAAACAAGACATGGTTGGTTATTGGATTTCAAGGACATTTGTAGGAATCAATTACTCAGCTTCTTAAACCATTGTGGTTCTGGAAAAGCTGGAGTTGAACAATGAACCAGAAAGTTGAGCGGGAATGCAAAGCTAAATAGTGTTTTCTCTGTGAAGCCATACTCTTTTTTTTTTAACTAACTGAACTCAATCTGCATAAAGAATTAAAAAAAAGATTAATAACACCTGAAAAAAATATTTATTAAGCTCTACTAGCTTTCTTTTAAAAAAAAAACTTGTCAAGAGAAACCTAGATAAGTCATTGTATGGAAGCTTCCCACCCTTATTACCTTATATTTGAGGCTTTGAGCAAACCTAAGAGGAATTCTCAAACCCGAGAAGCGGAGACTTGTTACAAAAAATATAATACATCCGAACATTCTTTGAACTGGACTCAGTTCCCTATTTTATTTATAGATGAAATTTCCCTCTTCCATTTGCACAGAGCATGGACTGTACAAGCACTTGTTATAGCTTACATGAGCATTTACATATAGTGCAAACTTCTGTTAGTTCATCTGTTTCATAACAGAATAATTCTATTCTTTTTTTAAGAAGAAATTTATTACCCTTTCCAGAGTCAGAAAAGTATAAAGCTGTTATCCTCCGCATAGACAGCCCTGGCGGTGATGCTCTTGCTTCTGATCTGTAAGTTATGCCTCAGGTTTTAATCTGTCCAGTAGCTGCAGCAGAATTTTAGTTATGTATTGATTATTCTTATTTGAACTAGGATGTGGAGGGAAATTCGACTTCTAGCTGACTCCAAGCCTGTGGTTGCTTCCATGTCTGATGTTGCTGCAAGTGGTGGATACTATATGGCAATGGCTGCACCAGTTATTGTTGCTGAGAAACTTACTCTAACAGGATCAATTGGAGTTGTTACAGGTGATTCTTATTATCTTGTGTTCTTGCGGTCTTGCTAGACTAGCAATAAGTCTTCCACATCGAATATAAGTTGATTCTCCTGCAGTGGTCTCAACTTTGAACTTGGATCTACTCTACTCTATTTTGGAGTTTAGAAAGTTAATTTAGCTGTTGTTGTGTGTTTATTTCTATTTTAATGTTGGTGTATTGGAAGAACAGGGAAGTTCTGCCTTCAAAAGCTGTATGAGAGGATTGACTTCAATAAAGAAATTCTCTCTAAGGGTAGATATGCGGAGCTTAATGCTGCTGACCAACGCCCTTTAAGGTATGATTGACATTTCATTCATCGAAATGCTGTTGGACAATATGTTAAGCAATAATAATAACATGAAAGCAGTCATTGGAATTGTGGTATAATTTGAATGATTCAATGTGTATGCAGTATGCCATTTTTAGACAAGTGAAGAACTGGTTTTATGATGTTAATTCATCATAGATCGAGTAGATTGTTCCTTCTCAATCTTTTTGTTTAGTTGTGTCACCGTCAGATTTTAATTTCAAAATATAATTAAGCTAATATTGACTTTTATACTGTCGTTTATTAGGTCACTTGTCATTTTGTAATTAACTGCTTTGCTTAATAGACTATGTCATCTTTGTTTTTAGAATTGACTGTTAAGTCCATGAACATCTATGCTCTGTTTAGTTGGAAACAGAAAAAAAGAAAGAGAACTTTCCGTCTAGCATGTTTTTTTAGAGAAAAGCCGAGAGCTTTATTGTTGTTGCATTAACAAAGAATCCTCATGAATGGAGGTTACAAGAAACTGAGGGCATGACACTTTCCACATGGTAGGAAAGAAGAAAACTGCAATTTGCAGTATCTTTTAGCTAACAAGTTTAAACTCTTTTGCCTAAATTTGTTTGGAGAAAATAATTTCCATCCAGCATTTGCACATTGCCCTCCCACTAAAATGGAGCACCAGTGCAGCTAGATAACTATTTTACTACGAGTGGGCCTGGCTGTCTGTGCTACTGCCTACTAACCTACTACTATTGTGATGAGCTCTAGATTTCTTGTTTTAGGCTTTACGCTTCACTATTATGTGAGCCATTTTGTGTTTGAAGAATGTAATATATTTTCACAGGCCAGATGAGGCAGAACTTTTTGAGAAGTCAGCACAAAATGCTTATGCATTGTTTCGAGATAAAGCAGCCATGTCACGCTCAATGAGTGTAAGGATTGACCTCAAATACTGAGCAGCTCATATTTCTTCAAGCGTGTGCTGAGTTCTTGTGCCACCAGGTTGATCAGATGGAGACTGTTGCACAAGGTCGGGTGTGGAGCGGCCAGGATGCGGCTTCAAGAGGGTTGGTTGATTCACTAGGTGGATTCTCACAAGCTCTTGCTATTGCAAAGCAGAAAGCTAGTATACCACAGGATAAAAAGGTTGGTTCTTCTATAAATAATGAGTATGTATTGAATAAAGTCCCCCCGTGCACATATATGTCAGTTTATTTAGGTTTTATGAATGGGTTGAATGATCACAGAATTACATTTTCAATTCTGTAATTCTATGGTTCTAGCAATTACCTTAAGTTGTCTTTACCATTTTTCAATGGTTGACTTTCTGATGAAGTAATCAAGGGCAGTGTAGTTCAGCAAATAGCAATGTTTTGCATGCTTCATTCAGCTGTTTTAGTTTGGATTCCCAATAGATTCTGCTCTCCTAGTTTTGAAATTTTCACTTCTCCGGAAATGTTGCAAGCTTGCAGTATTCATGGAGTTTTTTCAAGTGAAAGAAATACATAATTGGAGTTCACCTTCCAGATAATCCAGATGCTGATTGTTTGCTGAACCATGCAGGTCCAGCTAGTTGAGGTCTCAAAACCCTCACCAACATTACCGGAGATCTTGTCAGGCATTGGGGGTTCATTGCTTGGAGTTGACAAGGCAGTGAAGGGGGTGCTCCAGGACATCACCTCCCTAAATGGAGTCCAAGCTAGAATGGACGGAATCTTGTTTGAAAGATTGGAAAATATGTCAGGGGAAAACCAGCTCTTCTTGCTCATAAAAGACATCGTAAACTATTTTGATTGATTCTACCAGTTCCAGTCAGTACCCTGTGTTTTACAAACAGTTATAGATAGAAGGGGGGAAAATCAACATGTCAATACACATCCACCTTACCTAGAAGCAGGTAGGCCTGGGATTAATACAACACATTTGGCATTGTATCATTCTATTTTTTTTCTTTTGTACTGACGCCTACCAAAAATGTTGTAATTGCCATTCTGAAAATGCAAGGAATCTTGTTTCTTTTGGGCTTGTTCTTGCCCCTAATAGCCCCCATTTACTCTTTGTTGCTGATATTTTATGTATGTTGAACTATGTACCATATTCTGGTTGGTTTCATGTTTTTGAAGGGCTTGAAGGATGACTTCCAAGTCCAAGAGGAGGTGTCTTACGAATGGAGCCCCAGTAACAAATAGCGTTATGATTGGAGCTCTAGTAATCTAATCCACACCATTTACGTACGCTGATCATTTGTCAGATTTGGCAGGTTGGGATTGGAATGCCACCGATTCAGGAACTAAAACTGTGCGGGCAATTGATTTTGCTGAGAAAGATGGGCAACTAATTTTACACTTAGTAGTGCTTGGACAGCAGTCTTTCTTTTCTTTTTATGGAGATGCTCCACTACCAGCTATTGTGACTCTGTGAGTAACTGTACCATAGCTTTCTCTAGAGTTGAGCAGGACATATGGATATTTATCTGATTTATGTCAATTACCACTTCATATTACTGTTTTGAGAAACCTACTCTTACTGCACTGGTTCCGTTTTGTATATTGCACTGGTTCCGTTTTGTATAGTTTGTCAAAATTTCACCATCCTGTATGATCACTCTTGGTAAAAAAAGAGAATATTCTAAAAAATTTCCCTTTTCTTGTACCCTTCATTTTCCAACAGCCAAAAGATATTTTTTTTACTAATGCATTTCCCTATAAGATATTCAATGTGGTTTATATTTTTTATTATAGGGAGTTTCTTGAATTTATTTTGTCCATGTCTAGTCACATACTCCATTTGTGAAATTAAGTGGCTCATCGGTCAGTTTTAGCTAGATATTAACTGTTCTAATAACTTTATTGTATAGGCTTTTTCTAAGTAATATTTTTTGTCATTTTTCAAAAAAGTAATATTTTTGTCAAGTTCCTTGGTACTCCATCCTGTTTTTGTGATATCTAACAGAAGATAATGAAAGAAACAGGAGAACTCACCACTACATGCTAACATTGATATCCAACATAGAGCAAAGATACAAAAATGAAAGCCTTAGAATAAAATGAAGAAGCCTCTTAATTTAAGTACTCATATTATAGCATCTAATCTTGTAATCCTGGACACCTAAGTGTCAGGACCCATGATGCTACTCTCTGTGTTCTCTACAGGGAGCTTCTCAAGCTGCTTCTGCAGTTTGGCTTGCTCGTCTCTCAGCTGAGTGTTCTCATGGAGAATGTGATCACAGTCCCTGATGACATGGTTCAGCTGATCAAGGAGTTGACGATTGGTGCTGCGGAGGTGGACAACCTGTGCCCAGAGCTCACTCAACTGCTTCTGCTTCCTCATGCGTGATCGCCGGGCAGACTCCCTATTGGATATCATCCTTCTCTTCCTGCGCTCTTCTGCAAGG
Source organism: Bonia amplexicaulis (assembly GCA_036346245.1). NCBI lineage: Eukaryota > Viridiplantae > Streptophyta > Magnoliopsida > Poales > Poaceae > Bonia > Bonia amplexicaulis. The sequence continues at coordinate 29,611,311 of CM070738.1, read as the reverse complement.
CTGCGTTGATAGTCATCTGACTCATCTGAATTGGATTTATTTCCAACTGGAAGACTAGTTTCATGGACCAGGTGGGCAACATGTTGGTAGGATGTAGCTTGAGGCACCAGAAGGCTGTTATACTGGAAGAGGAAGTCATTTGTAGCTAAATGGTAATGAGGTTTGAAAGAAGCTGCACTTGCAGGCGACAAGTATGGAACGCTAGCAATCTCAGCAGGGTACATGCTTACTCGAGCTATGAAATGGAGGGGGAGAGGCTTGTGAAAGAAAACAAGCGGGTAGTGGGTTGCATTTATAGTATGCAAGGATTATGGAAATGTTCACATTGCTTTTTTGCGCTTCTTGGATGTACAGAAGCCAGGGACAGCAACAGTGCTTGCACGTACATGAGACTGAGATTACCAAAGGTCTTGATGGGCATCATGTAATGCTTTATTACTATGCCGGCTTTTCTAGATATATTGGTCCCAGTATGCTTCCAAAAGGACCTCCATCAAGACTGTCCATTTGCGATCAAACAAAAGGCCATGAGGTGCGGCCGTGCGTAACATCACTAGCACCAGGTGCTCAAGCCATTTAAAGAGATGGTGGTTGGCTAGAAGTGACAGGCATTTGCGGTGAATTGTGGAAGGGAAATGGGCTGTAAAGTTAAGGTGTATGGCTTGAAAGATCAATACTGTATCATGGATCGGATACTCTACTCAGTATGTTACATCATCAAGTTATCATTTTCAAGAGAGGGTTGTATTTGAACACGCACGATCTAGTTCTGGCCTTCTGGGGTTTCAATGGATTTTCTGAAGGAGAACAGTGTGGCAAGACGACGCTGAAAGCGGTTTTTGTGAGGATGTTTGGATGGTATTTTATTCTGCAACAGCTGCTATCATTTTCTGGTAGAGCTCAAGCAACGGGAGTATCTTTCAGAAAGGAAAAAGGAGAGGTACTAAGGTTGGTGTCTTATGGCCACTACTGTGGCCCCCAGTGGAATTTTGCTTGGATAAAGAGAACATGCACTTCTGCAGTTGGCAACTTGACATTAAATTTCTCATCAACTCAAAAAAAACCATATCCACTAGCTAGCATGCCACACCTCTGAAATATTTCGATTTTCCTAGTTGTTTCATCGTTTTTTATTGACTTGTATGTTGAGTTCTTTAAACTAAAATTTCCAATAGCCTACAATCTGACATATTTTTCGTAGGAACAAACATTGGTTTTGTCAGGTGTTCAGGAGCATTTTTAATATATTATAGCAGTAGGGCTCTCCCCTACTGTTTTTCCTTCAAAAAGGCATTCAGGATAATAGTCTTTCAGAATCCTAACTGGCTTGATCCATGATGTTGATTTCATTTTTAAATAGCTACCAATTGAACCGAATGTTAGACGATCTCGATCCATTTTTAAATAGCTACCCTCTGAAGTTGCTTGGTGTCAGGATTTTATAAAACATACATACAACTTTCCCACATTCTTTACTTCTGAGTGGTTATGGAAGTCTTTCAGAACAATCCTGCTCTTCTATGTATTTATTTTTACTTGATGGGGAGTTGGCACTAGAGGTGGCCAAATAGGTGAGCGGCACGACACGCGCCCATGCGGGCACGGCTCATTTAAGCACAGGCTCGTTTGGCCTGATACTTAAACAGGTTGTATCGTGTCGGCTCATAGACTGCGGCACTGGACCAAGCATGGTCCGATAGCCTCACAGGCTGGGCCAGGCCGGCCTGGCACGATTAGTCTATTGGGCCGGCCGAGGCATGATTAGCCCATTCGGTATGATTTTTTAAAAAATATTAAAAATCCTAGAAAATATATAAAAAATTTAAAATAAAAAATAAAATTATCTGTACTTATAAAATGAATTATACAAAATTCAAAACTACAAAATAAAATCATATAAATATTGAAAAATAGATAGGCCTAACGGGCTCGGTCGTGCTTGGGCTGAGACGGCATGCCGAGCCAAAGTGGTGGCCTAAGCACAGCCCGACGTATTGTGTTGGGCTGGTCCAACACGATTATATCATTGGCCATGCCCTGTCTGGGTCAGACCAACAGTGTTATGCTTTGGGTCGGCCTAGCTAGTAGGACCTATTTGGCAGTGGCGGATCCAGGAATTTTAGAATGGGTGTTCGAAATTACGAAAATATTGGTCAGTGGAAGGAAAATATAAAGGTCCACACTTCACAATAGCAATAGTTAAAGTACAATTTTTCATACTAGAGATAACATCTCGAATAATATAAAGAAATTATAAAATAATGTTAGGTTATCAAATAGGCTATCAAATAGAACGCGCTCACCTTAGAAAACTAACTAGAAGCACATGAGTACCTGATGAAGCCTGAAAAGAACTTCATAGTTCCAATAGCTTGGACTTGATCTTTAGAGTTCGAGAGGACCATAAGCTGCAGAGCTATTACAAAGTGGTTTTTTCCAACAACCTGCATGTATGTATCAAGTGTTAAATGATCAGCAATGCTCGCATCAAAAGCAATAATGATGCTCAATTAAACAAAGGTAAGTGCCGCAAGGTTCATATCTGAGACCGATCTGACCCTAGCTTGGCGCAAGTGATTGAATTATAAGAGCGAAGAGGATGCAATAAGAATGATCCAAAGAAGCTGCCAACAAAAGAGATGTTTGTGGTTCTTTGTTAGAGATAAGCATGATATAGCTGAATGATAGAAGTTCAATCAATAAAAATCCATACTTTAAAGTAAATATAGGATAGGCAAGACTCGAATTATTGTGATCTACTCACAATTCAAGAAGAACTAACATTTTGTGTAACGTTTCATTATTTGACAGGCATATACAACACTCAATCAACCTAACTAATTAGATAATACCAAATTGTTATACACACCCATGCTTCTTTGCTGTACATGTCATTATTTTATCTAATCCTACAATCCAATAGGATTTTTGGTAGGATTTAATTGAAATTTGAACTAAACCCCAACCAAATCCTGAACTAAATCCCAACCAAACCCCCCTCATGGCCTCATCCAAGCATAGTGTCCCTTCTATATAAAGAACCTTTCGACCTTCCAAGCAACAATTTTGTCCCATGATGAAAGAATGGCGAATGACTGAATGGAAATGCCAAGAAATGCACCGCTCACTGGAGACTGGAGCGGAGGGTCGGAGCTCGGACCTGAGGCGCGATCGACGGCCGCGGCCGGTCGCATGGCGCTGAGCCGGACCGCCAAGCCCGGCGTCTGATCGCGGAAGCGGCGAGGCGCGTGCCGTGGAGCACTGGAGGTCTGGAGCGGAGGGTTGAGCCTTGAGGCGCGGTCGCGGCGGTGGCGCGGAGGCGGGCTTCAGCGGTGCCGGAGGCTTTGGGCTGAGCGGTGGGTGGGCTGAGGCGGCGAAGCGGAGCGGATATGGCGGCGGGCGGCCCCGCGAGCGAGGCGGAAGCGGTCGCCGTCGGAGCGGAGGACGGAGGCGGCAAGGCGGAGCGAGGCGGCGAGGCTAGGGTTAGGGTCCATGCGAACGCGAACGCAATGGCGATCGGGGAGGGGACCGGGACCGAGGATAAGCGGCAGCGGACGGAAAATGGGTGGGCCACAGCTTCACGCAGCCATGGTCGCTACGCCTCTCGGGCAATTGTGGCTCTAAGCAGTTGATTTGGCCCAATTATATATATATATATATATATATATATATATATATATATATATATATATATATATGTATGTATGTATGTATTATACCTCATATATACTAGATTTTTTGTCAAAAAATTTGGGTGTTCAGCTGAACACCCATGAACTACAGTAGATCCGCCCCTGCTAGTATTTGGCCACCTCTAATTGGCACGTATACTTTACATCTAGCAACTCAAGAAAGAAAATTATGTTTATTATCTGATGTTATTTTCACGGCGCCTTTCTTCGGAAAGATATATTTGCTGCCAAGGACCTCACGATGAGCTGACATGTTGTCTATGCATACAGTAATATAATGGTCATGTCCTTTTTAGTTTTTTTTTGTCTTTTGGCTTCGACTATTCCAGACGCCGAAACAAACGGACAGTTTCTTAAAACCACTTTTCTAAACTGCTTTTCGAGCTCAAAACCGTATACACCGTCCGCCACCATCTCGAAAAGGACAAAAACCATCAGCCGTAACCTTACTTTGAGGTACTTTGCATTCTTATAATTTGCCGGTATTAATACTGCATGCTGTCACATTCTTAGCGGTTCATATGATACATGCGCTAATAGTTGCTCCAGATAGTTATGATATGCTATTGGATTTCCCACTTTCCAATCGCTTGGGCATAGTTTTTAACATTGAGATATTTTGTTGGCTCCAGGTACAAGCTCCTTGAGTTCAGAATATGGAGGTGTATTATGCTAGTGTAAATAAATAAACAAAAAGAGGTGCTGTAGATCACAGTCAAGCAATTCATCATCTGAAGCTTACTAGGCTGTTGACACAACCCATGCACTTGAGCTCTTGGCTGAATATCTGCGGTCTTCACTTCCCCTGCGGAATAGAGTCTGTAATGGCCATCCCAGGATTCAACTGGAGGCAAGGAGAATGCCTATGCAAAAGAAAGAGCTCCGGGAGAGGTCAAATTTGATTGGATTCGATTTGAAGTTCCAGACGCCATTAATATCATTTCGTACCTAGCGCAATCCACTTCATTCTGGACTCATTCCATGGCCTAGTCCTGTCATGGCTATGAGGCTGAGGCCGTCGTCTTTCGAGGACGGGGAAATCTTATCCCCGTGCTTTCTTTGGATCTTGAACACAAGATTGAAGCGAAACCTTGCAAAAGAATGTCATGATCAGACATACTTTGTTTCCTTTGCTTTCACGAATAGTTTACTGTTACAGTCCTACCAACTGTGTCCAGAATCTTACGACCTTTTTTTGGTTACGACCTCGTCCTGTAGCCGTACGATCACGTTGTAGTGGCTACGACCACCTCCTGTGTCGCTACGACCGTTCTACTGGTCCTCCGACCACGTTGACAATCATTACAACCACACTGTGACCACTCCGATCATTCCTTGCTGCTTCGACCACATGGCCGTAACTTCAGCTGAAGTTACGACCACGCTCACCGCTTCTCGCTGCACTTCCTTCGACAACGGTCGATCACCGTAATCGTAACGCCTTACGACCACACAGTGATTCTGTCGACCGCTTGTTGTGGTCGTACCTTTACGACCACGTCTTCCTGCGAGACCGTGGTCGTAACTCCTTTACGACCACGTCTCCAGCACCTACGGACACCTCCACTCTTGTTACCGTCCTCGGCTCTATGATCGTGGTCGTAACTCGTTACGATCACGTCTGTGATCCTCTGCTCTGCAACTGTGGTCGTAACTCCTTTACGACCAAGTCTGGCGCTTCTCTGCGATCTCACTGACCGCCTCTGACCACACTGGCCGTCCACACCGATCGCCTACGACTACGTCGGTCGTCCAGATCGATCGCCTACGACCACGCTGGTCGCCCCCTCCTCTGCGATTACGCTGATCGTCCATGATCATGCTTGTCGCCTGCCTCCTACGACCGCGCCGGTCGCTCCAAGCTCTGCGGTCATGCCGACCGCCTACGACCACGTCGGTCGCTCCATGCTCTGCATCTCCTCTGCGACTGTATTGCCTCTACTTGTGCTCCTGCGACCACACCGGTCACCCTCTTCCCGGTACCCCTCTGTGACTACATCTCGTCGACTTGGTACTTCTTGCTCTCAGTACAGAGCTCTGCCCCTTTTATACCCTGTTCTTCGACCACGAAGCGGATTTGACTACGACTCGGATACAAAGTCATACTCGACTACGACTTCGACCACCAACTCGTACATGACCACGACTACTAAACTGAAAATAAGATTACAAACTCTAACATTCACCTTTCCGGCCGGTAGAAAACAGACATCAAAGATCGAGGCAATCCAACAAGATAAAACACGTATGGTGCCGTTTATAAACTCCTGCTATCTTCTTTGTGTTATCGATATTTCCCCTTGTCAGCTGAACCTGTCAATTCTTCTAGTGCAATACTCCATAATATCACAATCTGGAAAACAATGGCTGGCTACAGTTGGATAATGGCGCTAAGTGGTCAGACCGACTGTGTTATCGATTTTGACTGGATCAGACCTGGTTTACTGCTCTTCTGAGCCGGTCTCCGGACTCAGGAGAGCAAGTAGTGAACAACGCTGGCAATGGCCTACCCTGATCAATAATGTCAACGAGAAAACCATGCAAAAGGCGAAGACCCATTGGCCTACACGAAGATTGGTTTTCTTTCTTTTCGTATACGACGGCGAGATTCGTGTCCGGCAGCTCCCATCAGCCGCACCTATCCTGCCCTCAAAGCCACCGACCCGGACACAGAATCTTTCGGCCGTTGGATCGCCCGATCACGCGTCCTATCACCGTCGAAGCTCTCACTGCCTGCCGAGGACAAGGATCGCTGTGCGTATCTAGCTCTCTGGAAGAGGCTGGACCCATGCGGTTACCTACCTAGGGATGCAGGAGGTGTTGGACGGTACGGGGCCTACGGAAACGAGGCAAAATCTTTTGGGAGGTGTCCGCAGTGGAGCTAGGCCAGGGTGATGTCTGCGCGCGCGCGCGCACGGTGATGTTATGCAAGGCGCCTGGGTTGGGCTGGCAGCACGGTCACGTACAAGTCGACATGATGATGATGATGAGCACCGAGGGATAAGGCAGGCGCTTTTGGGAAAGATTTGGCGGAAGAGGTGCTCCCCTGCTCACGTACCAGTGTACCTGAAGTCCTGAACCGACGATGTGTAGATTTATACTGGACCTTACAACTGAAGGCTCAGGTTTGTGGGGGGTTTTTTTTTAAAGATAAGAGTGTTTTTTTATATTTTTTATTTAAAAATAGAGTGTTTTCACAGCTGCGAGGGTGTCGTGTGGATTGAGTTTAGATTCTCACAGGTCACACTCCACCACCCGGAACATAATCAACTTTATGTTATACTTCTTAGCCATAATCTGCCTCTTTGCACTAATAAACCCTACTACAGCCCCATAGAAATAAAACGGCTTTCACGTAGTGTATTGTAGCATTTTATACAACTAGAGGCAGATCTAGACCTCGGGCTAGATAGGCTATAACCTAAGGTCTGAAAAATTAACAGTGATACTATCCCAATACAAGCACAAGAAAAATCAAATACCAGTGGCATAGCCTGAGTCGCATGGCCTAGCGCGAGGCTAAGTGGCCAGTGCGCCTCCTCCCTACTGTAGGGGCCTCACTCTTCCCTTATCAGCCCAACTAACCAAAGCCTATCAGCACTTGGCAGTGCACATCACATAGCACCACACGAACCCTACTGCCCCAAATCGCTCAACTTAGATGCTCGCTACTACTCTCTTGACACCGCCTCAAGCCCTCGACCCAACGCTTCGCACCACCTCCTGTGCCCCATGCGCCGCCTTGATGTAGCGTGCTGCTGTCCACGCCACACGTAGCTGTGCTACTACCTCCCCCACACGCCGCCACGCACGGCGATGACCGATGGACGATAGGCGACCATGTGAGAGACGACTAGCAGTCCAGTATAGAGGTGTGAGGGTAGGGACGCAGTCACATAGGGTCCGGTACTCCTACTCCTTAGTCCTCCCTCCCGCCTTTGATCCTTCATCCTTTACCCTTCTGCTGAAATGAATGATATGTGCTTTGCAATTTCTATTCAGAAACTATCAAATTGGCGATTTAAAAATGAATAGGACCAAGACATATTTACAAGTGTTAAGATTTTACAGCGTTTTCAAGGGATGAGGTCACGTAAGAAATAACTATCTCTTGCTAGTGGTAAATTTTGTTCTTACAATTGTAAACGTTTTTATTTACTTTCCAATTCATGTTTGATTTACTTTTTTTATGTTGTCTTTATATGTTTTTGTTCTTGTTCTACTATTGATGAAGAAATGACGAGTTAGGTTGAGACAAATCTTTATTGTTTAGGTATTTAAATTATATCTATATTATGTTGTATTATTTATATTTTTTTATGCTTTTCTTATCAGGTTGTATGTTGAAGCATTTGAGCTAAATTTGTATTTACGATGTACTTATATTATGCTATGGTGTGAGTATAAATTCACGATCTTCTTGGACTGTTAACCAGTTAAAATTTAGTCAAGATGTAATAAAATCCTAGATCTGCCAACACATACAACCAACCAGCGACATCGTTAATGCGGCTATAGAATAGGCTAGTTGCTAATTCGTGCATATCCAGAGCCACAACAAAACTAGGCCGTAAGTTGCAGAGAGCAAATCGCCGAGGTGAAGCGAAATAAAGCGAGGACGACAGACAGCCCCCGCCCTCAGAATCGAAAAACGTCAGCGCCCCACCCACCATGCATACTACCACAAATTAGACGAAGCTAGCCAGCCCCGGGCCCCTGCGTGTCGCTCTCCGTGAGGGTGCACAGTGGGTGCGCCGAGCTGAGCCAATCCATGGCAGGATGATTGCGACCACTTACCACCTTTGGCGAACTACACACGGACCCTGCCAGGGTCACTCAATGTCCTCGTTCTTTTAGATTATGCCTAATAGTTTCAGCTACAACTGATAATTTTTATTTTTTAATATAGTTATAACAATAGAGAGACATGATGTACACGATTTTAGTCTTAAAAAATTACTTGAAGAACCGGCTTTAAAAAGTCATTTTATTTATTTTAACTTTAGAAAAAACTAAAGCTAAAAGCTACAAAAAAACCAAAAAAATAAAGCGAACAAGTGGCGTCAGGGCGGGCCGGCTAGGTCAACACCCCCACCCGTAGAGCCCTCAACGACGCGCACGAAAGGTGGGAGAGGAAAATGGGCGCTCGGCAAAAGCCAAAATTGCGGGGTGGCACACGAGCCGCACGAACGCACGCACGCACGGGCGCGAGTGCATGACCGGATCGAGGCACGGGGTCGGCTCGCCGGCCCGGCTCTGCCTGCCACGGAGGGGCACGGCCGGCGTACGTGGCGGGCCCCGGCGCGCGTCTCGCCCGCGCTGGTGCCCGTTCGTGCCGCTCCCGCGCGCGCCACTGCTAGCTCGTACGTCGCCACACGCGCCTCCGGATATTTGGTCCATGTTGGCTGCCTGTGTCTGTACGTACGAATGCTCATGCATGGGGCTCGTATCGTATTCGGCACACAGTATGGCTCACGCATGGGTGATAATTAAGAATCTATAAGCATCTTGCAACTGGCAAAGAAGCTTTATCGTATTCGGCACACAGTAACGAGTGGATGAGTACTGTCGCTGTGGACTGTGTGTTAGCAGGGACTGACGGGGGTGTGGGTACGTGCAACGTTGCACACTCGCGTGGCTTTGCATGTGCCTACTTGTCGGTTCTTACCGGCTGCTGTGAGATATGTTAACAAGCCATCTCCTTTACGACGTACCCCATCTCATCTATACCTTCCTCTCCTGCATGCGGATTCCCACGATTTACGCCTTATTTTAAAGTGCTACAGTTTTTTAAATTTTTTTTTGCCTGAAATGGCATTCGGTCTAGCCGCTGTTAAATTTTTTCGAGATATTTAATTAAAAAATAAGAAAGAATATAAAAATAAAAATATTATTATATCTCTAAGGATAATAAAAAGAAAAAAAGGAAAAAATAATGCTAAAAAACTAATACGCTTCAAACGATTTTCTACTTCTAAAAACAGAAACCATCTCATTTAACGGGGCTTATGCTAAGAAGATTGTGAGAAATAGAGGATGAGCCCTTACAGATGCCAACAAGTAGTTCAGGGAGCAAGCGTTGTCATCAAATCAGAGTGGCGCAGCGGAAGCGTGGTGGGCCCATAACCCACAGGTCCCAGGATCGAAACCTGGCTCTGATAATGAGGGGGCTTCTGCACTTTTTTTGTTTTTATTCTTCCAATGTGTCCACAATCTTATTAAAACGTTATATTGCTCTTCAAGTCTGCAAAAAAATTAGACTTAATATTCTTGGAACTAACCTTTCCTAAATGCAGGACAATTGTGCGCTGCGACTAAGCACCAAACTCCGGAGAGGTCCAAAAAGAGAGAACGATTTACCTATCAAACTTACACCGGCACGGCCAAAACCTTTTTCTTTCACCTTTGTGCTATCATGATTCATGAGCGCCTATGCCCAACCCTTTTTACGAGCCATAAAACCTAGAGCTACCTTTGTTTGGTTGGACGTAAAGCAGCGTCGCTTTACCTGGCTAAGCAACCGGTATGATTATCATTAGTTAATCATGCGCGCTAATGCTAGTTGAGTCGAAAGGCGACGCGGACAGACGTGCACGCATCGTCGAGGCGCTTGCCGACGCCCGCGCGCCTCGCAAAACAGGCCACCGATTCGCTCGTGGATAGTAAAGGGATTTCCTTGAATCCCCGGCGTCACTCCGGTCCCAACCAACCGGCAATGCATTCTTGTTTAATTAACACGAGCGACCGGACAAGAGTGGGCGGGCGGACGCCTGTCACTCGTAACGTCGCGCAGTGCCGGTGCCGGTGCCGATGCTGGTATTGCCCGCCGCTTTCAGGTGACGCGCGCGCGCGCGCGCCGCGCGGTGCGGTGTCGAGTTTGTCGCGGCTCCCGCGTCAGTCTCACCGGACTGGTTGTTCATGCGCGCTCCACTTTGCTCCCGCGCGATGTGAGAGGGATTTTACGTGTGTCTCTCGTGTGGTGCCGTGCGGCCGCAATTCGTCGTTTCCGTCCGCGTCGTACGTGATCGTCCCTATCCGTTTGGTCGCGCGCGGGTGGCCTTTTTGGCGCTGATGAATGGACCCTGTCCCGTGCGGTGTGCTGTGCCGAACGTAATTTCTTGGGGCCCGCGTGTCAGCGAGAAAGCGCGTGCACCGACAGCGACGGACAAGGAGCACAGTAATACAGGCGATGTAGGCCGTGGTCTTTTCGACTTCTAAACACTGCTTTTCAACATTTCTACCGTAACTAGCTTTTAAATAAAATATCTTTTTAAGATAGGATCTACTAGTTAATTACAGTATATACTATACTGACTTCATTTATATCGGCAAAAATCACACGTGAGTTTCTGTTACTCTGTAATCTCTCGCACGAACAGCTCAAAAGCCATAAGCCATAACCAAAAAGCTATAAGCCGCAGCACAAAAGAACAGTCCCGTAGCAGAATGTTCATTTGCGTTTCTGTTTCTAGACTTTAGCCTTTTACTTTTGTCTTTTTTTAGTAATATGGTTTTTTGACTTTTTGTCTTTTATTTTTTCTCTTTATTCTATTTTATTGTTCGTGATGACATATTTTTATTTTTTTAAATTTAATTACGCTAAAAAAGATACCAACAGTACCAATATATTTTAATCGTTACAGTATAAAATAAAGACATAAATTAGGATTTTTAAACTCAAATGAGCACCATCTATATGTGATCTCTCCGTTACCAAGTGTGGTTCTACTCGATTCACAGCTGTTTTGGATCGTAGCCTACTTGTGATTTATTAGATCACGATACAACGGTTGTGATGAGGGGCTTAGGCAGGTAGAAATAATGTTCTTCCACTAGTCGGCCCACGTCGTCGTCCTGCCTCGTCTCACGGCGAATTTAATTTGCGGTCGCCACGGCAACACCCGTGCCCGTCTTTGATCGCATGTCATTAAAGTAAACATAATTTCACCATCGTGTTTTTTTGCTTGCTTTTGCTTTGCTAATAGTACTACATTCTTTTATTTATTCTTGTGGATCGATGATGATTGTTGTGCTCTTTTTAGTTAATCTGCATGTTAGATCCTAAAGTTGTCTACATTTGTCCTTCGTGTGCAAAGTGCAGACGCCAAGCTGGAAATGTTTATTGTATTTCCTTTTCATATTTTTATACAAAAAAGGAAAGGCACTTGGAAATGTTAAGTGTTTTTAAGTCGAGCTAGAAAGTTGGTCCAATCCTTTCAGAACAACTCATTTGTGTCATTGTCTGGACAGGAAGCTTCTTCTATCAACAGCCAGAGCCACGCACGACACGAACTCCTTTCTTAGACGAAGTACCACTTCATTTGTATAACTAATCATAATCAACAACAATACGACGACTAGACCCGTAAAGGTGCAAAAATTCATCATAAATCTCAAGTAAATATACGATATCATTGTATAATGTTAAGATCTAATGTTTCGACGGAGATTGATTTCTATTTCCCCGTCCCCGGCGGCCGGTGGGGAACAGAGAATGGGCCACCATCCTATGATCAAGTGGTCTTAGAAATGAGATATCTCTTCTATCAAAGGTACGGCGTTGTTGGAAGGGAACGCACCTTTTGAACCCACCAGCCTGTAGAAGGTGCGCTTGGGCCTGTGAAGTTCATAGTATGGACCTTTAGAGGCGAAGGCCCTTTTCCCTTTTCTTTTGGTTCCGAAGAGCAAGTGACTATCTTGAGCCTGTCCAGGTCCAACTAGAAAAATCACTAAAAAATAGTCCAACAGAATCTTAAATTTTGAAAAGAGTTCAACGAAAACTATGAAGATCAATGGCCGTGGCGAGACCGTCTCAAACCGAGCTGCGTTTTATGGTCATCACGTTTTTGGCAGAAAGGGAAAAACGGCGTACTCGCTCGTTCAGCTTTGCAGGGTGAGAAGAAGACGCCAAGCACACTGAAAACACACGCAAGGGCAAGAGGAATCTGGTCAAAACAAGAATGAGTCGCACAGCTCGCAAAAATAGCAAACACGCGACGTGCCCTGCCCACTATGTACTCACCCGGCAAAAACGTGTACGCAAGGGACACGATAAAAGAGCACAAATTCCGAGCAAACGCATCACGATGATTCCCAATCCGCGAGAAATACATACCTGTATAATAATTTATCTCTTAATATTATCTCTAAAATTTTTATATCATCTAAAAAAGCATTAGAGATAAACTCTCTAACAGTAAATCATTCATTTAGTTATTTTATACTATTTTCATTGTAACTTCTTATCTCATATTTTTTTTCACTATTTGCGTTAGTTTACAGATTTAAGTCGTCTTTTTATAAGAAGCAATATATTATTTTTCTCATATCTCTCTTCTCTATAAAATATTTTACTTATTTAATATAGTTAAGATATAACTAAAATAATACCATCGGAGATACCCTCCGTAATCAGTTCCACGAGTCGCAGCGCTCAGTAAACAACGTAGGCGAGCAAAAGCTACACGAGATGATGGGTCCGTGGGATCGATTCCATTCTTCGTACTTGGATTCCTTTTCGGCGCGGGGACTACCACGGCTGCCCGCCATGTGCCGACGAAGAACCCCTGCTTCCAAGCTACGAAAACTCGCGAGGACTGTGCTTGTGCAGGTTGCATTCACAAGGCACGTATAACCAATCACCTTTACAGAATACAACTGTAACTTTATGATACCCATCATCATCAAGCTAGCTGCTGCAAAAGCGCCATTTTTATATAATAGGTAGGTTCTTTCAAATTTATGGTTTAGTTTTTTTATAGTAATTAACTTTTAAACGAATTGTTTTTTGAAGACAGGATCTACAAGTCGATTGTAGTCGACACTGTCCCGATTTAATCTATATTGGCCAAAATCGCAGATGGATATCTCTCCGTACTCTCTCTCACGAATAGTTAGAATTCAAAAATGTAAGCCAAAAACTATAAACCACAGCCGCCCGAAATAACTCACCCAATACATTTGCTTGAGCGAGATATGATGGGTTACTTACGAGCACTCCATGAAACCCGCTTTGGGCCGAGGAACACTGCAAACCCTCCAGTGGAGCGGCGATCATCGACACATCCCGCGCAGTCTGCATCGGTGAAGACACTGAGAAGTGTGGACTTTGAACGTCGTATACCCAGCCCGGTAGAGTCCGAACCTTTAACATACCATAATATTCTTTTGATTGCCTCCAAGTGCACATCAGTTGGCTTTGACAAGTATTGGCAGACTTTATTCACGGCAAAGGAGATGTCTGGCCTTGCTGAGGTTAGATACTGCATACCACCCACCATGGTACGATACTAAGCATCATCCTCACTAAGTAGACGCTCAAGTTCAAGCTCATTTGACAACTTATCGTGTACAGACATTGGAGTAGAGGCAGCTTTGCAATTCTCCATATGCGCACGGTGAAGAAGCTCCGTGGCATAATTCTTTTGTGTCAAACACATTCCCCCTGAAATGAAAGCAGCTTCTATTCCAAGGAAATAACTCGACTAAAAATGAAAATATAAATGAACAAATAAATGGTGATACCTTCATGACAGCAAATGAACAAAGATGTATCTGCTTTGGAAGGACAAAACCAAGTTGTTGAAGTTTATCACTAAGACGCGAATGCCATGCCCGAGGCGACTGTTTCAGACCATATAACGATTTTTGAAGCTTGCAAACATACGCAAGATGATGACAATCCTCAAACCTGGGTGGTTGTTGCATATAAACATCTTCACTAAGGATGTCGTGCAAGAAAGCATTATTAACATCAACTTGATGCATATGCCACCCCTTGGAAACAACCATGGAGAGCACAAATGGACTGTAGCTGATTTGACAACAGGACTGAATGTGTCAAGATAGTCAATTCCATAGCGTCGAGTGAAACCTCTTGCTACAAGCTGAGCTTTATACTTGTCAATTGACCCATCCTAGCGTTATTTTAACTTGAATACCCATTTACATCCAATGATATTCTGTCCTAATGGCCGAGGAACAAGACGCCATGTTTTATTCCACTGAACAGCATCAAACTCATCTTCCGTGGCTCTACGCCATTGAGGATCATTCAAGGCCACCTTATGTGAGGGCTGCTCAACAAGGAAAGCATGTCAGTGCGATGAGCATCTCACCATGCCATCAGTAAACAGCTTTGTCTTGACGATGTTGTGTTTTAGCTAAGTTTGCATTGGATGGTGACTAGTAGACGATGTAGGTGCCAAAGCTTGAACAGAGACCACGCTGGGCGATGCACCTGACGCATCAGCCACTGACGACATATCAGAACTCACATGTGTATCATGGAGTGGTGCATTGGAGCCAGTTTGTGAATCAGAGGTAGCAGAAGGTGTCACCTCATCACTGGCAGCTACAATGTCTGCATCAGCAACATTAGTCCCCAACATAGACAAGTTATAATTGCGCATTTGATCATCATGTACTACTGGCTCAGAAAAGGGAAATAATGACGAAAGTGAATCCTTAGGAGTGGTGCTGGTTGAACTTGTGTGAATGTTAAAAGGAGACACAGATTCATCAAAAATAACATCTCGCACGATCAAGGCACTTGTACCCTTTATGCATGCCACTATATCCCAAGAACTCACACTGCTTGGAACAAAAATCAAGCTTATGACTGGTATAAGGGCGCAAGTTTGGCCAGGATGCGCATCCAAACGTGCGTAAAAAGTAGTCAGGAAATTTGTTGAGAAGGCGAGCTAGAGGATTGGAATTGTTGATGATCCGATTAGGCATTCTATTAATGAGATAGCACGCCGTCAAAAATGCTCCGCCCCAAAAGCAAACTGGAAGGGGAGCTTAAGCAAGAAGAGCAAGTCTGGTTTTAACGATATGCCGGTGCTTCCTCTCCGCCACACCATTCTATGGAGATGTACGATGAGTGATGCCAGCTTTCAGAAAGTAACGGTGGAGCTTATGGTACTCCCTGCCCCAATCAGATTGAACAGTTCGAATATTTGCATTCAACAAACGCTCTACAAGTGTTTGTAAATTATAGAAGGCATGTTCAACCTCAGACTTATGTTTGAGCAAATAAATCTAACTGAAATGACTGAAATCATCAAGGAAACTCACATAGTATTTAAATCCTCCTACTAAGGTAAGAGACGACCCCCAAACATCTGAATGGAGTAGCTCAAGGGGAGAAGTGGTTACCCAAGAAGAAGTGTTAAATGGAAGTTTATGGAGCTTTGCTTGCTAACAATCATCACATACTGACAACTCTTTAGAAGGGGAACATGCCAAATTATTTGATCTAAGAATGAACTTGACAACCAAATGGGAAGGATGGCTGAGCCTCCTGTGCCATTGCTCCGGGGATAGCTTGACATTGGAGAGCACTTGCTGACTAGAAGCCAAAGATGACAACCTACTGATGGGCACCGGATAGAGATCTCCCCTACTTTTGCCGTGAAGAAGCACCTTCCTCGTGGTCTTGTCCTTTATAAAGAACGAATTAGGATTAAATTCAATAAAAGCGCCATTGTTCAGGACTAATTTGTGAATGGAAACCAAGTGTTTGCTATTGCAAGGAATGTGAAAGGCATTATTTAGAGCAAAAGGATTATCTTCTGAGCTAGGTAAAACAGAACGACCAATGTACAAAATTTCCAAACCTGTACCGTTGGCGACTAGGACTTGATCTTTGCCAATGTAGTGCTCATGCACCGTGAGCCTGTGAAGATCACTCTGAGGTGATCTATTACACCAGTATCTGCATACCAACTAGTGTTGACGTTGTACGATCCGAAAGTGGTTGCATTTCCATCACAGTGATTTTCTAGCTGGTATGCGTGGTTGAAACGCTGGCAACATTGTGGTGCGTCGTGCCCATACTTCCCACACACCTAGCATGTGGACTTGCCTCTTCCTTTGCCACAACCTCAGCCTTGTGATTGATTTCACCAGCGGCCATGGCCTTGTCCACTGCGACCACCACCACGATTTTTGTTGTTGTAGTAGTCATCATGATGACACATCACGGTGTTGGCGGATGAAATAATTTCTTGTAGAGAATTGTTCTATTCGAGCCGAAGCTCAAAACTCAAGAGATGTGCATAGAGATCATTGAGGCTCATCGGGTCATTTCGTGTTGTAATCGAGGTGACCAAGGAGTCGTAATATGATCCCAGATCTGCCAGGATGTATCCTATCAACTATTCGTCAGAGAGGGGCTTGTTGATCGATGCCATAATATCGGCATGGCCCTTCATCTTGTGGAAGTACTTGGGCATCGACATGTCCTTCTTTAGGTTTGACAGTTGGAACTGCACTTGCATCACTCTTGCTCTGTTTTGGGAAGAGAAATATGGTCGTCAGTGCCCCCCATACTTCAGCGGAGGTGGTGAAGTGAGCGACTTGGCTGAGTATATCCTCTATCATCGATGACAGAAGAGCACTCAGCACAATATTATCCTGCTGGAACCAATGAAGGTAGGCAGGGTTTGGTATCTGGCACATAGCCGTGTCGATTCCTTAGTCAGCATCACAAGTGGCACATCAGTACTTCCATTTACATAGCCATAGAGATTATGGCCACAGAAAGGGTTCGACCTGTGCTTTCCAAATAAGGAAGTTTTCACGTGTCAGCTTGATGCTGATGAGATGGCCGAAGGCTGGAATCGACACACTGTCGCTCGGTAAGGAGATCAGGGCGCTGGTGGTGCTGGAGCCAAGGGCTACAGATGAGGTCATGGTGGTTTCCTTGGATCAGGTTTTGATACCAAGTTAGAAGAAGTAATGTTTTGGCGCAATTGGAGCCTCAAGGGTCTCCTTGTATATATACTCTGTTTTTGTGTATACAAGAGATTACATGGTTTTGTTACAACCTGAACAAAGAGGCTAACAACTAGTGCTGGATGATGAACAGTAAATATCTGGCACAATCTGAAAACGCATAACTGAAAGTTGGCTATCTGAAGATTCGGCTAACTGAAGATTTGGCTGAACTGGCAACAGGCGATAGTCTTGCGGCAACAGGCAAACAACCAATTTTCAGAACTGCTTTCTTATATTTCACTTTCCTTTGGTCCTTTCTCCTTCAGGACATAGAAAAGTAGATTAAACCTGTGGCTGCACTGCTTGCACTACTGAAAATAGTTCCATTCTGTTAATTATGTTTTGTTTATCTTTGATTCAAATCATAAGTCCAATCCAATGAATTATGTTGTGTTATAGACCAAACAGTGGATGATGGCGCTACGGAGAGATTATAAAGGGGCTACCCGAAGACAAAAACATAGTGGGAGTAGATGTAGAAGATGTATACGCTATATCTGAGCTATCGTGTGTCCTTTTTCCTAAAAAATGAATCATCTCTCCTCTATGATGTTCTAAAGAACGTATTTATAACTATGAGAGGTTGCTTATATAAATACGGCTATTATGGTCTACAATACTGGGGACAAACATGCCTTTTCTCTTATCATAGTCCTTTTAAACCTGTCACACCTGTCACACGGTTACACACTTGATAGATCTTTTAGCGTAGTGGGCCGATTGGGTCAAGTGGAGGCCTCTCCCCCAACATATTACAACTACTGTACAGGGTATAGATGGTTGCAAGGTGCATCTAGTCTAAGTTGTGTCGTGTGACCGACAATGTGCTTAACTTCACGCAAATCGTTTGCTAAGAAATTACCACGTATCACAAGAAGGTTACACAGCATATAAGTAGCCGCATAAATTGCTTGTTAAGCAACAGCAACCGTGCTTTAAAGCAAACGGAACATGCATGTAATCCTTCAAAATGTAAACTTGGCTGTAATGTCTGATAAGTTGCTCTGAAAGCAAGGCTTAACTTCGAGTGAAAAAAGGTAGCATTGACTTCGGGAGTAACTAAACCACACTATCGTTTCAAAGTCGACACTCTGAATATGAAACGATCTCATTCAGTTTAAATCCCAGCTAATCATTCATGATGCAGATGAAGAAACAGATGACACAAAAAATGAGTGTTTGCCTCTATGTTAATGTTTTTTTTCTCTCTCATGTTCTAATTTTTTTTTCAAATTTATTCATATTCTTATTGCATGTTTTTGTCAGAATCAACTAATAATGAGCGAATAACAACCGCATGGAATATTTTTGGGATAAGATAACTGTCAAATCAAGTGAGCAAATTGCAATGCGATGAACTTGCATTGCCCATACCTAATTTCTAGAAACAAGTAGTACAGATTGGAACTGTATACTGAATTTGGGGGTGACCAGGTACAAATACAAATGCATGCTTAAAACGGTTCCAAAACAGAGGGCACATGACCCCCCCACACACACACACACATCCATTGTAAAGAAACAGCAAACTCATTAATTCTCATCGAGATACACCATTAGCAAATTAAAATGCACCGTATTCTTATCACGCTGTAGTAAAAACACCACCAATTCACATTGATTTGGTCACCTCCCTCCATCCTGATCAAAAAGAGTTTTTTTGCAACAAATTGCACTAATGCAGAAGCATTAACAGCAACACCACACCACCTAATCCGTGAAGCAAATTAGTCTCTTCCTGTTTCATCTATTCAATGGTCAAGGTAGCCTGATGACGCCGTACCTGTCGCCGTTGGCGTCGGCATTGCCACCGCCGGCGGAGGCCCGCCTCGCCTTCCACTTCTCGTACTCGTGGTCATCGGTGGGCAGCTCGTGGCGGCACAGCGGGCACGTGTTGCGGATGGCGAGCCACGGCAGGATGCAGGCGTCGTGGTAGAGGTGCGCGCACGGCAGCCTCCTGGCCCCCTCCCCGGCCTCGAGGCCGTCCTTGCACACCGCGCACTGCGCGTCGGCCTCAGCAACGACCACGGTCGGGAGGCCCTCCACGGCGGCCTTCGCCGCCGGCTGCCCGCCCTTGGCCGGCGGCTCGTGCTCCGCCTCCGCGGCGAGCTGCCCGAACAGCACGTCGTCGGCGTCGTCGAGGAAGTACGTCTCGATGCCCCCGTCGTCGTCGTCGTCGCCGTCGTCGACGACGAGGCTCCCGAGGTTGTTCGTGGCCAGGAGCACCTCCCACTCCAGGCTCCGCACCGCCGCGGCCGCCTCCTCCTCCCTGCCGGCGAACTGCTCCCACTCGTCGGCGTCGTTCACGCCGAGGTCCCACCGCCGGTGGTCGTGGTCCTCCATGTTAGATTGAATTGAGAGGGAGAGATACTGCGAATATAGTTGTTATAGTATTGAGCCTCGGGGGCGGTATATATAGTGTACAAGGTAGAGGAGATAAGGAAGGACTTGATACAAATCAATTCTATCCTATTTTATCTCTAACTACCATATACTCTAATATCCCCCCGCAGTCTAAGCGTGAGCGACGCGGACACTTGGACTGGAGAAGAAACCTGACAAGAGGACTCAACACGATGATAGCCCTTTGTGCCCAAGTCGATGTAGCCAAAGCAACGAAAGCGAAGAAGTCGTGGTCGATGTAGTCGTGGTCGATGTAGCCGTGGTCGATACAGCCGATGACGAGTAGCCAAGCCGCGGGCGCGCAGGAAGGCGCCAGGAAGTGGTTATGGCATGCAGGATGACGCCGTTAAACACGGTTCTTGCGAAGAGAGTCTGCTGTAGACGAAGACGGTGACGCGATCGAGGCAGTCGTGGAGGAAGATGACCGAAGAGACGATCTTTGCCGGCCGCCGAGGACGAGTCGTCACAATGGGTTTGCCAGGCCCAAGGACGAATCGGGACGAAGCGCACAATGGTGTTGCCAATACCACGTGGGCGAGGGAGGGACCGCCATGAACCATGTGCCAATGTCGGAGGAGACTAGCAGAGAAGGCCTCCAAGACAGTCAGCGGCGCGAGCGGCGTAGAAGGAGAAGTGCTGGGTGCGGCTCGCGATTCTTTGGAGAAGAACGAAATGTAGTCGAGGAAGATACGGCGACACTGGCGATGAGGCACGGTGGACGAGGACGAAGGTGACGGAGAGGTACCAACGGCCTGGAGCGGCTACGTCAGTTGCTGAGGGACGGGCAGCTGGTCCACCGGCGGAGAGCGGCAACGGTGACAGCTGGAGGAAGACACGGCGGCTATGCTCGATGTAGGTGAAGAAGATCCCGAGTGGGCGATGTTGGCGGTGAAGACGACAAGAGAGTGGGCGTGGACCACGGCGACAACACTACGGCAGGGGCGGCGTAGCGGCAGCCCAAAGCTTGATGGCGGCGAAGATGATCCATCCGAAGAAGTCGTCGCACGTGCACGCTCGATCGGGTGATCAAGCCGAGGTGCGCGCGGAGCAGGACGACGAAAACATGGCCGCTGTGACGGAGTCGGAGACGGCATTGTTGTGGACGACCAGATCGAGACGATGTCGACGAGCGGTGGTGACGCAAACCCAATCTCTAATCTCGATCGGGAGAAAAATAAAATGATACTGAGCGATGGGGAGATCGCCCGAGAGATCGATTCTCCGGGCGTGACAACGGAAGACGAACTGAGGCTAGGTATGGAACCTAAGCTCTGATACCATGTTATGAATATTGTGTGTGTATTGATATGAGACCTAAAGGGTCATATATATAGGAGAGTACATGAGGATATGCCATATAGAGATATGACATATATGGAATAGAATCCAAACTATCCTAATACAACTTTATCTCCTTAACACCCCCCCTCAAATGCAAAGCGTATGCAATAGCATTGCATTTGAAAAAGAGGTTGACATTAAAATAAGATAAACCAAACCGAGTCTTGGTGATGTCGTGTTGCGTGCGACCTTGGAATAAACTGTCAAATCAAGTCAGAAGAGGAATAGATAGAAGCATGACGACGCAGATCGAAACCCGAGGGCAGTCGTAGCAGAGCACAAGAAGCGCAAGAGGCGCGGTGCGTAAGAAGAAGCCGACGACCTTAAGGCGCTTGTCATGCAAAAGAGAAATTCCTACACTTCTATGACTGACAATAAATTTATGGACTCGCACGGCTGAGACGAACTAAAAATTAGAAACTACGGATTTGGATGGACGCAAACGGAAGACTCACGAGAAAAATAACTCAAAGACTGACTCAACGAAACAAACGGCGTAGCGGCGGTGGAGTCGGCGGGGTCGATAACGGCCGACCTCGACGACAGCAGTCGGCAGAGCGGCAGTGGAGTCGGCGGCGTAATGCACGAGAAGCGAACGGAGGCGCGGCAGGAGACCGTGGCGGTCGGATCCGTGGGCTCGGCGACCGAGGCGGCGGCGGGATCGGCGACGATCGACAGCAAGGAAGCCGATCCGGACGAGGACGGCAGAGCGACGGCGGTGAACCGGAAACGACGGAGGCGAGCGGAGGAAAAGCGGCGGGACGGCGCCGATGCCGAACGAGGAAACTGGCGTGCGCGCGATCGCCTGACAAATCTTTTCCGCGCGGACGTCGCTGCAGCTTCACGGTTCTGGAGATTGGGTGAAAGATCTTGCACGCAAATCGGGATTGGATGGAAAAGTCTTCTCACGTAGCTCATCAACCTTACGCGTGCCAGAGCTTGTAGCTCCCGGGAATGCATGGGCCATGCACGCACGCGGCTCGTCTTGATGGAGGTACCGGCCACCTTGAAACATCCAATGCATCCACCCGCACGAAGTCCATCGGTCGGCGCGGAGGATCGGAAGACGAGGGCGACGGCCGACGCAGATCCGCAGAAGACGGCGACGGCGGCCTACGGACGCCGCGGACGAAGGGCAGGCGCCACTCGACGTCGAACTCCCGTCGTACTCGGCGGCGGACGACGGCTGCCGGAACACCGGCTGACGTTGAACTCGGAGCTCGCGAGAATCACTTGGGCGGTGCAGCGCACTGTCGAGAGGTGCGGTGGCGCCGAGCGAGGCGATGCGAGCACATGCATGCGGCGCCGCAAGAACGTGAGCGACGTGAGTGCATGCATGCACGAGCGCGCAGGCGATGCGTGCATGCGACGCGATCGCGCGCGGTGAGCGACGGATATGTCACCGACGTGGCCTTCGGCGGGACGTGATCACCGCTACTGTGGACGCCCTCCGCCGCGGCCGTGGAGGGCTGGCTCCAGGAGGTCCGCTCCGTGCAGTTCACCCAAAAGCTTAAGCTTATGAGGAAGGTGGGCAATTCACTTATACTTCAACACTCCTCACGTGTAGGCCCTAGCCTAATACGTGGAATAGAAGTGGACCGCAATTAATTTTTTAATTGCGTCAGCCAGGTCTTGAACTCGGGACCTCTTGGCTCTGATACCATGTTAGATTGAATTGAGAGGGAGAGATACTGCGAATATAGTTGTTATAGTATTGAGCCTCGGGGGCGGTATATATAGTGTGCAAGGTAGAGGAGATAAGGAAGGACTTGATACAAATCAATTCTATCCTATTTTATCTCTAACTACCATATACTCTAATACTCCAGCTGCAAGCAGTCCCAACAGAGAGGCAGCGCCACCTCCCCGTCCTCGTCCGGCGGCGCCCACTCTGCGTCATCGTCGTCGTCGTGGAAACCGAAACCAAAGAACGCCGAAGCTGTTTCCTGCTGAGCAGCGGGGCGGCGGTCAATGCGGGGAGGGAGGGGGGCGTCGGAATCAGAATCGGAGAGGAGGGAGGGGAAGGGCGGCCAGAAGGAGTGGAACGAGACGGCCGCGGAGGCGGTGGCGGGGTCCTCCTCGTCGTCGGAGCAGACGCCGGCGAGGGGGAGGAGGTGGTGGTGGGAGAGGGAATTACTCGACATTCGTCGCCTCCCAACGCCCAAGGTGGGGGACGTTTGCGCTGTTATCTTTTCCTTTCCTCCGCTCGCTTCTCTTTTCTCCCCCAATTTTTGTGGGTTTCGGTTGGGTTGGTGTACCGGACGCCCGGCGCCGGCGAGGGTAAGGAAACGAGCTGGATGGTCCTGTCAAATCAAATCGACGATGCTGCTGACTGCTGAGCAATGGATCGTCCCTTGTGATCGGTTCTGGGCGGAACAGAAGAACGCTGAGACCAACAAGAAGAACGCTGAGACCAACAAGGCCCAGCCCATCTCCATGCTCTGCATCTTCTTTGTGAATTTTTTTTTATAAATAATATATTTTTATTCAAAATAATAGAAATATATCCGGTCAATTTTTTTATAAAAATAGGCTCCAGTCACCTGACCGTCAAGCGACTGAGCCTGTTGCCCAACGGTCGCGCGATATGCAAGCAATCCGCTGGCCATTGGGCGAATTGATTGCAGTCGCCAAACTGCCGGGCGACTGTTTCGAGTCGCATATCGGTTAGGCGACCGCGCTTCCAGTCGCCAATAAAAATATATGCAGGCAGACATCAGTAATACTGATACCCACTACATTGAAAGTGCATTATGATATTGGAACCGTTCGTGAAGGTTCGAATGGTGTGGACTTGAGCGGTTTTGCGCAAGCCACTCTGGTACACCCGGACGACGAGAATGCTCGAATCGCAGATGTGTTGCACTGGCTTACCCGCAATTTTTCGTTGTACCCCGAAGTGTGCAGCGTCGTCATACAATGGCTTTGGAATCGATCTCCCACGAACATCAGATGTGAGTTGAGAACATTGATGTGTACTGTTGCGTGGAAAGGTTTGTGCAAGGGTGTCGTCGTGCGTGAATACGAGTGTGTGATGCTTGTGCAACCATGCCCAGTAGAAGCTGTGCAAGGTTGTGCGGACGGCCATCATCCGGGAGGTGCGAGCAGCTCAGGTGGCCCGCATGTTGGTGAAGAGGAAGAAGTTGCTTGTGAGGAGGACAATGCGGTACATGGAGGAGAGGGAGAATGGTCACGCCATGGTGAGGATATAGGACAAGCTTTCAAGGTGGCATGCGACAATCTTTCTCGTATGCTTCAGGTGTTGCACGACAGGAATTCGGACACGTATATCGCTGTGAAGGATAAGCCTTCTCTAAGGTAGCTAGGTTTTGCGGTGCTGCAGATGGCCTTCTTAGCAATCGGTGCGTGCATCGAGATATTCAGGCACATCCTGCCCATGAACTCAGTTGATGGGATCTTTTTGACCGATAAATACAAGGGCCAAAACATGACGGCCATTGGCGTTGATGGCAACAATCAAATTATGCCGCTAGCCATCGCATTCGTGGAAAGTGAGAATTACGACAGCTGGTTGTGGTTCCTTAGATATATGAGGATTGGAGTTGTCAGCGCTCGTCCTGGTGTATGCGTAATCCATGATCGCCACACCAGGATTGTGAAGGCCATAAGAAAACTTCAGGAAGACTCCGAGGAGCCCTTCCCTTGGCCAGATATGAGGAACAAATGGTGCATTCATCACCTAGGGGCGAACTTCTTCAAGTAGTTCCCGAAACAACCGTTGATAAAACTGTTCAAGAGGCTGACTATGCAGAACAAGCCGAAAAAATTTGATACTTTGTGGGCATTATTGGACGAGCACTTTTAGGCTCCATTTTAGCCCTTATGAGCTATAGTGCAGCTTGCATGCTTGCTATAGAGGGTGTTATATTGGTTTCTGCTTCCTAGCTTCTTCACTTCTCTCGTTCCTGTCTTGCTCCAAGGATAAAGCACTCTCGTTTTCGTCTCGCTTCGAGGATAAAGCAGAGGATTACGAGTGTATTATACATCCCACTCTCTCGCTTTTATCTTATGCACGCATCTCTTTCTTATTTTTTCCACCGCTTACCCTTATTTTTAAAAGCTATTTCTTTCAGCTATTACTATTTAAGTCATCAGCCGTAGTCTATACGAACACTCCTATGGTTTGCTCCTGCTCATGAGCTTTCCTACTGAAGTGGACCTAGGGAACTCTTTATATATATTTGGTACACAACAAAAAGAGAGAGAGAGAGCGCGCAAATTCGAGGTTAACTTAGACAGCAATTTCTCCAATAGGAATTGTACGTTTACATATTGCACAATTCGGTACACCAGATCAAAGTAATAAAATAAGAATTTGAATGTATAATATCATCACTATACGTTCTGAGTCACTGTCTCAACTAGTACAAAACCTAATTTCCTAACGATGCAGTAACTCCCTTCAGACATTCATCGATAGGGCGTAACTCCTGAGTTCAGACATTCAGCCATATGCGGCAACAGGCGACAGTTCACTTGGGATACTTGAAACCGAGTACGTTGGTGATGTGTAGCAGGCATGTCAGCATGATCAACACACGGAAAAAAATCACTGTAAGCATTCTTCTACAAAATCTGTCAGATAAACTTTTCCAAAAAGATCAAATCAAAATGTAACCGGTTAGTCATATTGGAGCAACAATTTTCGTTATTTAACATATGGATTATATGTGTGCGCTATTAACTAATACAGGAAATCCTCCAAAGAAACATCATTTGTTGAAACCATTAGATCTTTTACTTCAAAATGAACACATTCGAGGATAATAATAATCAAATCAAGTAGTTAGCGAAAACAGGAAAACAGAAGCAAACGAGTGCTATCTCTTTTCCCTTTCCAAATAATATAAGAACAAGAAAAAAAGAAAAAAAAGAATGATGGTGTAACTTTTAAGATAAAATAATTGTTTGTTTGTCGACAATTCCAATCAAAACACCTCAATTTTGCTAGAAAAGAACAAAGGCATTAGGAAATCATGCCAACAATATTATTCATAAAAAACTTTTGTCTACGGCATAAGTTATGACAACAACACTACAGGACACCAAACTGGATAATGAACTCCAAGAGCTAGGAAAACATGTTGCTGGAGGATTCATGAGAAACAATCAGAGAACTTTGAAGACCATGAATGGATGTATCAACATCAGATACTTCAGATCATATGACCTCCTCATTTTGCTTCTCGACGGCTTAAAACACTGCAATTTTGACTCGAGCATCATTAAGAAACATTGTGAAGGTATAGCCACAAAAAGAACAGGAAGATGGACATAGATAAGCATCAATTGGATAAGAGGGTGTAGGTACAGGGAGCAATCAGAGAACTTTGAAGACCATCTATGCATTATCCACAGTAGTAAACTTTCAGATGGTATGACTTCCTCATCTTGCTTCGCAACTATGTTAGTTCTTGAACTCAGGTAAAGAATTACAACTAGCTACACGCCTACACATGAAAGATTTGAACATGAAGCGATCAGAGAACTTTTAAGACCATGACCATGTATGTGTTATCCACAATAAAATGTTCAGATGATTTCGCCTCCTCATTTCGCTTCTGAACAAATGTAAGAGCATTACGCGCTCGATAAAATGATCTAAAGACAGCCTCAAAGAAACTATAGAACATAAAGAAATAACAGTAAGATGACACAATGTGGACAGAAGAAATGATTATGAGGAAAATTGCTGGCTTCCACAGAAGTATATAGCTCCTGTCCAATCCATGAATGTTGCACCCATAGACCCTTTTCTCGCAGTTTTCCCTGAACCCAACCTCAACAGAGCAGGGGGCTGATGGTGCGGGTTAACCATAACAAAACCATCAAATTCAAGAATGGTAAAAACATATAAATAGCTAATCAAACAAAAGTATGTACTTTTTGCTTTCTAATAAGAAAAATCTGATGATTTGCCCTTTCTTTATTTGCCACTGGTTCATTTGTCCTATAGTTTGTTTCAATTAATTATTTATCTTATCTTTTAATTTACGGTTGATGATATGTCCTCTTTGAATTTTCAGTCCATTTTTTAATTTGGCAAGGCTAAAATACCATGTGAAAGGACCAATGTGCCCTCAGTTGAACCGGATCTCGCCCTGGACAAAACCGAAGAGAATCTCGATCGATTCCCCGTTTCCCCTTGCTCGCCCAAGCTAGGGTGCGTGGCGCCGCTCCATCCTCTCCTCGCCGGCCGAGACGCCGGCTCCTCCACGTCGGCCGCCTCCCTGTCCTCCTCGTCGGCCGAGGCAATTGAAATAAACTGTAGGCAAATGAGCTGGTGGCAAACAAAGAAAGGGTAAATCATCAAATTCCTCTTCTAACAACTAATCCTAGCAAGGAAGACTGGCAGCTAGGGTTCTGAGGTTTGCAGCTAGCGTCTGTCTCCGCGGTACATATCGGCAAGAGGGGAACCAAAAAAGGAATGACCTCATACGCGAGTTGGCTGGGCCGTGCAATCTTATACTTTTGGGCCTGATTGCCAATCAAAACCCTAGCTTGTTAATGCTCAGTGTTCGGGCCAATTTTGGGCCTCTACAAACTGAAAATCCTGCCATTTTTCGACTTTCAATCAGCGATTGGGCCAATTCATGATCCGCTCTTGATGTCTCTTGACTACTTACCATCCCAGAGCTTACTTGGCTAACCTTTGCCTTTTATGCATTAGAGACTCGAGTTATTTCGAGAACAAAAAAGTACTCATTTTTGTACTTGTGTAATCCTCTTTCCTCATAGTCGTACCCATCATAATTTCAGAAAAAATCAGCACACAAAAACAAAGACAAAATACTGTACCATTTTTGCTTATTACTGTAATCAACTTTTGAAAAAAAAAAGAACAAACACGATTAATTAACCCTTTCCATTCACCTGTGCAAACATTCAGGTTCACATTGCTGGAAACGAGTAGAAGAGACCAATAAATATGAACACTCTTATTGTGTGCATGTTCAAAACATCATAACTTACGCAAAGCTGCAATGGTCTGATGCTATTTAGTAGTATTTACTCAATGAACAGCAAGCACTAAAACTCCATGGACACATAAGTTGCAGAGTAGTCAGGCATCTTGTGCAGTCTCCTGAGGATGCTCTCCGCCGCCTGCTTGGCGCTCGCGTCGCCCTTGTGGAAGGCGCTCACCAACGCCGTGGGCAGCATCCTGTCGCCGGTCACCTCCCTCACGCACCTGTCGTCTCCATTCATCAGGAACTTCTCCACCATGCAGAAACACTTCTGCCACAGCACGTTCTCCCTTTGCCGCCTCAGTGCCCCAAGCACGTGCCTCGCCGCGTCGCACTCGGTGAGAGCGGCCACGCTCTTCTCGACGTCCACCCTCTCGTCAAGGAGCGTGCACAGCTAGCGCTCCCAGTGAGGCCTCGACAACCCGGGTGTTGTCGTTGTCGAGGCAGCCGAGGAGGCCCTCGACAGCACCGGCCTCGAGGAGGCAGAAGGTCGTCGCCGAGGAGCAGACTCCTCGGTGCACCGGGCAGACGTGGACTTGGGGGTTCTTGCTGTTGTGCACCCTTGCGTCCTTGAGGCGCTTCAGTATGGTCTTCTTCTCTGGCCGCGGCTCCTCCTCGGGCGGCGGGTGGGACAATTTGATGGACTGGTTAGCTGAGGTTTTCGATCCCCACCGCGGCGAGCCGTTGCACCTCGCCACTCCCGGTGGCTCCGACGAGGATCTCGGTGAGCACCGAGGCGAAGCTATGGTCCATGGCTGCCTTGAGCACGTCCGTGTTGTACAGCGTCGTGGTGAGCCGCACGACCGTGCCCACGAGACCCTCCATGTACGGCACCGCGTGCCTGCTCGTTCTCGTCGCGCCGCTCTGCATCTCTTCTATCGCGCTCAGTATGGCCGGCACGGCGCCCTCCTGCACGAGCGCGAGGTTGAGCGAGACGTTTCGGTACCGTAGCCTCGACAGGAGCGTCACCGACGCGGCGTGCCGCTCGGTGACGCGCCCGGCCTGGCCGATGCTTTTGACCAGCCTGCCCGGCTGCCCCTGCGTCTGGCAGAGCTTCTCGGCGATGGTGTGGCCCATGTGCGCGGAGAGGGTGATGAGCAGCTGTTGGAATTAACCCTGAAATTTACTGGTTACGATCGGTAATTTCGCCTGAGGAACGCGGTAGTTACGACAAACAGTAGTACCGGCCGAGTCTTGTGGTATACCGGTCCGGAACTCTGTTTCCGTGATGGACTGTTTTTTGGGTTTATTTCTTTGATTCTAACTCGAATCCGTGTAAGAAAAGAAGTATGTCTTTTGTAATAATTTTGAGAGCCTATATAATAAAGAGAAACCTGAAAAGGTGAAGTGTTATTCGCACCACCAATTAGAGATTTTTCTCTCTAATTAAAATTGTGCGCGGTTATCCTGTTCTGTCCAAGTTCGCAAATGTTTGCCTCAATTTCGTGATTTGGCCAAGCGATTGGAGCTTCGTGATATCGGTAGACATTGGTCTGAAAGGTCCTTCTTCACAGCAACCTCATCGTGGCGATGCTGAGCGCCTCCGTTGGGGAGCTCATGAGCTCGACGATGGCATGACCGTGGTTGTTCTCCCTGATGACCGAGACCACGGCGGCCAGTGGCTTGGCGAGCGCGGTGAGCGCGAGCAGGACACGGATGATGCTGAGGTTGAGCTCGTCAGGCAAGAACTACTTGAGCATGTGCAGGAAGTTGTATATGGAGTACTTGGACGTGAGGACGTGGCCTTCCTTGTTCACCACGATGGTATCTGGATCGATGCCGGTCTCGACGATGTTGGCGACGAGGGCGGCAGCCTTGGCTTTGTAGCTCAGGGGCTCCTCGTCTTCCTTTTGGATGAATAGCTCCTCAACCATGACCGGGACAGCGCCTGCCTCGACGAGCATCTTTCTGTTGGGGCGGTGCGAGGAAAGCTGGACCAAGACGTCGAGCGCCGCCTTACGGACCACGGCGTTGCAGCTGCCCACCATCTTGATGAGGATCCCCGACGTGCTCCCGGTGATGTCAATGGTTAGCTCCTGCTCTAGGACCAGCTCGCTGAGGTAGCTGACCATCTCTATCTGCATCTCTTCTGAACCTGTTTTGTAGTCTTCATGTCAGCTTAAACCTCAATTAATTACATGAGCAAGAGGCTCTAAGTCTGAAACCCTATGCTGAACAAACTTTTCGGATGTTGAAGTGTTGAAAGTTGAGACAATGCTAACATGTCCAGCTGTAGTTAAACAGTTTCAGTTTATGGAACGATAAATTGGTTTATACATTTTCAAAAATTGGGTGTATCAAATATAATCATATTTATAAAGAAAACAATAAGATTAAGCTCGTTATTCATATATTTATTATGACAAAAATACTTTCTTAATACTTTGCTTAACTAGCATTGTTATAGGGGTGGCCCAGCCCCAAACGACTGGACCTTGCAGCAGGCCCAATAGTATAGCCCCAATAGTGTAGACCCAGTATATAAAAGAATGTACCAATGTGCCCCTACCTTTTGTAATATTAAGAGGTAGGATAGGAATTTTTTATCACACTCATGTATATAAACCCTCAAGAGGGGTATGAGGGGGTCATCTTTACTCATTCTTACCACTATCTCTCTCCCTCGTTCTCTTGGTGCTATGTCTCCCATGAAGAAGGGTACCCCTGTACCCCTTGTTGTAGTATGGCGCCGTCCGTGGGGATTGCGTAAGAAGCTGTGCAAGGGAGGACGCTAGAGAAGGCTACCACTGAAAGGACCTTCCTACGCTGAATAGGTACTCGCGTTGTGAGCACTCCATATAAGTTCATCTTGACGTTTATGCCTTCATAATGACTGTGATGTTCTTTTACTCAGGAACTTAGGAGCTGATCATGAAGACAAACATGTGCAATTTAATTAGGTCTCTGAAGACAGCACCAACTTCAAATATGCATAATTTTCACATACGAAGTCCGTTTTAAGGTCCATGAGTGCTCCATGGAAAGTTTATCTAATCCTCTTTCCAACTGGTGCAGCCGCCCATGTCCTGCGGCTTGATCGACGACACGTGTACGACCCCACCCGCTCATGCTCATAGGAACGATACGAGGCGAGCATGGGAGCCCAAGAGGTGTGACACACAAAAGGAGCTAAAGCCCGTGGACCCGGCAAGAGGAGTGCGTACAGCTGCACAGGCATCAAACCGGTGGGCGGAAGGGACGGAGGGGGCCAAAGCCCAACCAATTTCAGCCTAACGGTTGCAAAGCCCTTGATCATGAGAGGCTACTGCTGGAGAGGAGGGGGGAATGACCCCCACCTAGACCTAGTCGGCCCACTAGAGCAAAGGTCCATTATGTGTGTACCTGCATGGCAGGCCCATTTAGGCTATGCAAGGAAAGAACATGTTTGTCCTTACTAGTAAAGATTTCAAAAGAGATATTTATGTAAACAATCTCTCTATAGCTATAAATATAGCCCCTAGCGCATCACGAAGAGAGATAGCATTCTTTAAGAAAAAGTTGGTGTATTAACCAAGGCCTAAGCACAAATTTTACACCTTTCCCCACTTTGAGTTCTAGGCTTCGAGTACTACACAATAGTCTTTCCATAGACAAAATATTTATTGTTTAGTGCGTAACCGCAATAATACAAACTTACAAAATGAACTATATAGAATTCAAAAACTACAAAATAAAATCACGAGTAGTTGCTGCTTGTGATCGACTCCTCACGGATGGTGACGACAAATTTGGAGTAGATGTCGTCAATGCCAATGTGTTCATCATTTGTGTACATGCACCTAGTATAGATCAAATTTTGATTAGAACTAAAAACATAAACTGATCTAATTGTCAACAATATGGAACAGCACCCTTTATTTGAGAGCCACCAAAGCTGATAAAGTGTTGAGATTTCGATAGTCGTCGTGGCATTAAAATACATCAATAATAAAGAATAACACAGCCACATCGACACAAGTGAGGGAGAAAGAGGTAGAGCTCTTTTATCCATCAACTCTTTTTTTTACAATGGTAACGCTCTATTTATGGACAGAGGTAAATTCGGTATTCGCCCACTAACACCCTGAGATAAGGGTTTCCTAACACCTCGCAACTGCCTCGGAAATGAAATTATCCAGCCCAACACGTGGTGATTAACAAGCCGTTGCTAAATCAGGAGGCGCTCTAATTATAAGACGCCTCGTCTCCGCTTCACTCCCTCCCTTGTTCCTCGCCTTCTGCTCTGTTCCGATCGCGAATTCGCGAGGTGAAAGGGGAGGGACGGAGGAAAGTCGGGACAGAGAGACACCATCTCCTCCTCGAATCCGGATTCTCCACACAGATCCCAAACTGTTGCGCTATTTTGATCTGTGTCCGCGTGAAGAATTCGTACTTTTTTTTGTGCAATAAGGGGTCAAAAGAAGCTAGTAAAAACTGGAATTCCGTCCGCGCAAATCACACCATCCTAGGAAAGAGCCTCCCTTTGGCGCCATCTTTACTTGCAGCTCCGAGAGGATGGTGATGCCAATGGCGAGCGCCGGCGAGCACGACGCGGAAGGCAGAGAGCCTCTCCTCCCCGGGAAGCACAAGGACGGGGACGACTTCGACGGCGCCTCCTTCGCCGGCGCGGTGTTCAATCTGTCCACCACCATCGTCGGCGCCGGCATCATGGCGCTCCCGGCCACCATGAAGGTGCTGGGCCTCGCGCCGGGCCTCGCCCTGGTCGTACTCACCGCGCTGCTCACGGACTCCTCCATCGAGCTCCTCGTGCGGTTCAGCCGCGCCGTGGGCGCCGCGTCGTACGGCGAGGCCATGGGCGACGCCTTCGGGGCGCTCGGCAGGGGGTTCCTCCAGGTCTGCGTCGTCGTCAACAACGTCGGCGTCATGGTCGTCTACATGAT
Source organism: Bonia amplexicaulis (assembly GCA_036346245.1). Classification (NCBI taxonomy): domain Eukaryota; kingdom Viridiplantae; phylum Streptophyta; class Magnoliopsida; order Poales; family Poaceae; genus Bonia; species Bonia amplexicaulis. The sequence goes on along the minus strand of CM070738.1, from coordinate 29,578,227 downwards.
CATCATCGGTATGGTGTTCTTGGAGCATCTCCTCTCTCCTTTGTTGCTTGATTTAGAATGTTCGCGTTATACACAAGGTGATGTGCTCTCTGGAACTTCCTCGAGCGGCGTGCACCATCACGGTGTGCTAGAAGGATGGTTCGGCGCGTGCCGGTGGAACGGCCGCTTCTCCATCCTCCTCATCACCACTCTCGCTGTGTTCACTCCACTGGCATGTTTCAAGCGCGTCGGTACGTGCGTGATTGCGCGGTTTTCGGTATCGAAAAAATGGCCATCTTTTCTTGAACATTTTGCTGTCTCTCAAGCCTGATGGTTTGGCTTTTCTTGATCTACGTCAGATTCACTGAGATACACGTCTGCCGTATCGGTTGCCCTGGCTGTCGTGTTCGTCGTGATCACTGCCGGAATCGCCATCATCAAGCTGATGAGAGGACAGATCCCGATGCCCAAGCTGTTTCCTGACGTTCATGACTGGCCATCGATCTGGAGACTCTTCACAACGGCTCCAGTTCTTGTCACTGCTTACATTTGTCATTACAATGGTATGAATTAGTTAACTCCAGCTAGTTCACTTCAGCCTACATTAATTTGTGATTATCTAAGGATATCTGATTTGACATTTTGCTGCAGTGCACCCTATTCACAACGAGCTCAAGGATTCTTCGCAGATTAAGCCGATAGTGCGCGCGTCGCTGCTGCTGTGCTCGGCCGTCTACCTCACCACCAGCTTCTTCGGATTCCTCCTCTTCGGCGAATCGACGCTCGACGACGTCCTCGCCAACTTCGACTCCAACCTCGGCATCCCGTACAGCTCGGTCTTCAACGACGCCGTCAGGGTGAGCTACGTGCTCCACCTCATGCTCGTCTTCCCCATCGTATTCCACGCGCTGCGGCTCAACATGGACGGGCTTCTCTTCCCCTCGGCGAGGCCCTTGTCATGCGACAACCAAAGATTCGGGGTGCTGACGGCGGCGCTCCTTGCGGTGATCTTCCTTGCTGCGAACTTCATTCCGAACATCTGGGACGCCTTCCAGTTCACAGGGGCAACCGCTGCCGTCTCCATTGCCTACATTTTCCCCGCGGCCATCACGCTGAGGTGAGTTTGTACGGAAGTGATGCTCAATTGCTCATTTTTGCTTAGCTCCGTAGCATGTTACATAGAAGAACAGAAAGAAAAGAAGCTTAATTTGCTGTCACTCTCATTACAACTAATCTAGCCGCATCTGTGACCGATTGATCTCGTTTGTTTTGATCTAGCAGGGATCGTCAGAGCATAGCGAAGAAGGGGGACAAGATCCTAGCAGTGTTCATGATTGTTATTGCGGTGGTGTCAAATGCAGTGGCCGTGTACAGCGACGCTTGCTCGTGAGTCGCGATTTTAGCGGCAGTCAGCCCAAGTGCCAAATTTTCAACTCGATGGTGATCTTGTTCCTCTTGTATATTAGATTAATGCTACTCTTATTAAAGAGAAAAATATAGAAACACTGCTCAATACTTAAATGCTCTTTGTTTGGCTGATTGACTCAACCATGTTGATTTCCATTGTATGTATATATCTGCAGGATCTGCATAGGTAGGTAGAGCCGCAGAGATTAGAATGCAGTGTTGCAAAAAAAGAAAGAAAAAGCGAAATTATACAGGTTTTTTGTTTTTGACAAATGGTTGTTCTATAGACGTCCAAGAGCTATCGAACCGAAGATGAGAGTATGAGACTTGAGTGTGTAGATTTTACAGTATCATATGATAAACAAGTGTTTCATGCAGTTCTTGACTTTGTCGTATGGCTGGCATTTTAACATGGTTGAACTCGCACTCAGGGTTTTGACAACCGGTTTGGAATTTTTGCCGGAGAGTCCGGCAGCACCAATTTTTAAAAATTTTGGATAGCTTTCGAGACGAAAATTTCAAATGAAATTCTAATTTCAAATAAAAACCAGTCTAAATCTGAGTAAATCGATGTAAATGTGAGTAAATCGCTTTAAATCCGAAATATTTGAGACCGGTTTGTACTTTAGGCGGAGGTGCCCGGTAAAGCCAATTTTCGGCGATTTTTGGCCGATTATCAAATACTAGTATAAATGTTATGCTGGCTATATGGACCTGTTCAATTCAGTTTTTTCTGATGGTTTTTGACTAAAATGATACTGTAACGTCTGTTAACTTTTCTGAGACATTCAATTAAAGGAAAATGAAGAAAAATAATATTGTTATATCTCTACGGATAATGCAAAGGAAAAAAGGAAGAAAAGAAACGGAAAGGAAAAAGCCATTTTAAGAAAGTCAACGTATTCCAAACGACTTTTGTCTTCCGGAAGCTAGAAGCTAGAAGCAAAAAGCTGTTTGGAACGGGGCCATTATTATTTCTGCAAATGTTGGTTCTTTTTTTTTTATGATCAGTGTTCTGGTTTTTATTTGATCTACATTGTGGTGTCACTGCAATTTGCTGTAGTTAATGGGAAAAAAATGGTAGCCTTCGATTGTATGATCAACGGCTCAGACGAAGGTAACCATGACAAAGAGAAAGAAAAGCCACCGCACTCGCCACTCAGCCTCGTGACTCGAACGCTCCACTCCTAAAACCCTCCTCCCATTCCTGTCCCAAGTGCCTCGCTTGGCCGCGGAGCCAAAGGTCAAGATTTAGGATTGAATACTGCAATTAGATGAAGATAAATAATTATCTCTGTTTTTTGGAACCTGAAAATAAATTAATACCAAAAGAAAAAACAACATAAATAATAGATTAAAACTACTAAAAACCGAAGAAACAAACCCTAAACAAGTTAGCAACAAAAATAGAAACCAAAAGCTTCTCGACAAAAGGACCGCAATGGTGAGGGCGGTCTTACTGCTATGTAGTTGGCGGTCTAACCTCTATCACTATTCACCATCTGAAATTAGCACGACCGACGCAAGCAAAAATCGATCTAACATGATGCTAAGGATATCTAAGAATCTATACCAACAAGAAATTGCAAAAATCATCAACTAGATATGAGGAAATTCAGATTGTAACATGAGATAATAAAAAACTAAGTCAAACCCTAAAATTACAATAACTTTCAAACGACTAAGAGATTACCAACGAAACTTTGCAGATTTGTTCCTAGGCCTATTTGCAACTTATTCCTCACAAAGAATAGAATCAAAATCGTATGGATCACAAAATCACCCAATTCCATAAAAACGAGGCAAAACCGAAGAACACAAGCAAGATTCCAACGTGGATTGGATCAAAAGTTGATTTGCATTGCTGGATGATGATGTTCTATGGTTACAAAGTGCACTCATGGCACCCCTCAAACGCTAGCATGAAAATTCAAAAAAATTCACACAAAAGTCGTGGTTAACTCTAACCTCTCCCTTCTATGTAAGTGCTAGAGCCCTGAAACGTATTCTTATCCATAAGGCCACAAAATTCTATCTAATTCCAACAGCTAAGGGACCTGAAACCCTTCATAACATGGATTTTTTTCCAAAATTCCAACATTTTCAACTCGTCACGTGTCGAAGCCTCCAGGACCGCACCTCCTGTAGCTTCTCCACTCATCATCCACCTTTAATCTCCATTTGCCCAAGCATGAGTTCGACCATCTTATAACATTCTCGATCGTCTGAACCTCGGATCTCCCCATCCTAGTCCCGGTCCACCTTGTCATCGACCACGATCACCTCCATGCTCAACCTGCATATGCAAAGACCAAAGAATATTTTTTCGGTGCAAGTTCTCTCCAACTTGACTAATATAAGTCCACACACCCTTACCCATCAATAAACACGAACCAAGTTGTAATTTACAGATTTGTTGTTGTATTTGTCTTACACAGGAGGTCATGAAAAGATTCAGTCTTTAGAGTTATCTGGGCGGTTCTAACACTAACCACACTCTCGTGCACCGTTGCACCAGCCTCCGAACCATCCGCCCAGATATTTAAGCAAGTTGGGGGTTTTAGGAGCATAAATAATCATATCAAAATATACCAGTCATTTCCACCCATGACTTCCCAAATCAGTTTCTCATGATTAAAAGTGATGTTTGAGCATTTTGACGCATAATTGTAGACTTAATTTTGAAAGGTTATCATTATAATTTCCCTAGGGTGACAAGGTTCAGATGTTCAAATATTCCAAAAGAGGTGTAATACTAACAAGTTAAATAATGTACATATAACTAGAATCTTAAAACAAACATATATTTGCACCTGAAATAACAGCATGCAATTTGATAATTTAAAACAGAAATAATTTGCAGAAAATGTAGGTTCAACATGATCAAAGTATTGACTTGCCTTGCGCAGTTCACCGCGGTCTTCAGCTCACTCAAAGCTTTCTCATTCGATGGTCTTGAGTTCCTAGTCTTCGTCTTTGTCTGGATCTTGGTCTTGCTTGATCCAATGAATATTCAGGATTCTAATTTCTAATTACGCGCCAAATAATAAATCCAAATAAATGAAAATAACTCAAAAGGTCCAAATAAATCCAAATAAACTCAATTTAGCTTTATTATGAGTTAATGGGTGATTTGGGACAAGGTTGATTGGGCGTGGAGTATTGACGAAGTCAAATAGGGTTGGAGCGAAGAGGTGAATGACAGGGAAACCTGTCGAAATGGATGTCAAAGGATGGGTCATGATAAAGGAATATTCATGAGAATATTTCTGCTTAGAACTCGGAGATGGCTAAGTATAACTGATGGCAGAATATCACGACTCGATCTTTTTATTAATAACTTCTTCTATTATATTTATATTTATCAAGGAAATTTCATGAGTCAGGTTAGACGTATGAATGGACGTATGAGTTTAGCTTATGAAATTAATCTTTAGAGTATGTATGCCTGGCAACTTGAGTTGTGGTATTTTATGAGGTTCTATTTACCAATTATTCGAAATACTCACCGAATGATTAGTTCAATAATTCCTTGAAGCACAGGAGTATTTAATTATCGATTTGATATTTAATAATAAATTTAAGTATATTCTTATTTACTACTCATCTGCGACTACTGGTCATAATTTTACATTGTTCTTTAGATTATTCATTGGCGAGATTATTCCAATGTCCGATGATCCAAGGCCATTACATTTTAATAACAAATTATGATATTTTATTGAAGATATTTTTGGAATTAAATACCATTGATATTTTATGTATTCTTAGTTATCACTTGGCATAGTTTATTTTGGATTAGGAACTATTTATGCGGGTCCTAATTTTCAATTAATTGTATAATTGTTTAAAATATTTATTTCCAAATATATATTCATGGGATCATTTCAATGTCTGATGACCTAGGGCTACTATATTTTAGTACATATATATTAATATGACCCTTTTAATTTGGAGGCGCTCTAGAAATCAACTGGTATTGATATTTTATCCCTTTACTTAGCATCTGACATAATTTAATCTCAATTTATTTATGATTGATCGAGGCTGCTACACATGATTATATTTCGATATCGTTACTAATTTAAAGTTACCTTTTAAAATTTCATGATCGGCGGTATGTTAATGATAGGGTCTACATTTTTAATAGTGTCTACGGTGAATACAAAAATTTTACTAAAATGTTTACTAGTAGGCTGCATACATATCATCCACATTTTTCTAACTATATATATATATATATTTAGATGGACACTCTATTTCAAATACTTTGAATATTTTGTTTAGTTCATGCTCCTTGATTGGATATTATTCACCTTAGGAACCATTGATTATTATTTATATCTATAGGGGTACATTTTTACCATCCCCGCAAATTTTAATTTTGTATTTTAATTTGAGATACGTAAACATGTTGGCTAATTACCTTGATCTAAACTCATTTGTTATTTTAATTACGGTTCTTGTGATGCTTGGACATTTCACCAAAACCAACTTTTATTAATGCCCTTTATTAATAATTAAACTTTAAATTAATATTCAAGCCACATTAATTACTTATATATGATAATTAATCAAATATTAAATCTTAAATAATCTTATTTACATGCTAATCAAATAATCTTATTCACCACATAGCTTTTTGAGCCGCAATTTGACGGAGCTGGACCTCCATCTGTCGGGTGCGATCCACTGCATCCCGGTAGGTGTATATGTCCATAGCAGATAGGACATGACAGATATCCTCTCGAAGACCTCCAATGAACCATCATGCCTTCTTTTGCTCATTTGAATTTACCTCCGAAAAAACAGCAAATCTCTCGAAATGCCTTTTCATACTGCTCCACTAGTTGTCCTTCCTTCTGCCGCAAGGAATCAAGCTCAAAATCCTTCGCCCTGGTTAGGACAAAAGGATAGTACTCTATTGCAAAAGAGATGGTGAAATTCTCCCACGTAGGTGGCCCTGCATGAGGTCCGCGAGAGCTGCGCACCTCAGCGCACCACAAATCCGCCTCTCCCATTAGTTGCTGAGAGGTGAACAACACCTTCTCCTGGGACGTGAGCTTTATGGTGTCAAATTTCTTGTTCATGTAATGAAGCCAGTCGCCAGCCTCCACTGACCGCAATCCACTGGAAGTCCGTAAGCCCAAGAGTTGCCACTCCCTCATTGTCATGTGAGGGGCAGGAGGGAACGACGCCTGAACAGGTGCAACTGCAGCAGCCACCGCTTGTGCCGTCGCAGCCTAATTTGCAAGCATCACCGGAAGAGCGGTCTGCAGCAACGTGATGAGGTTTCGCACCGAGCCGAATCTTTGTTGCACCTCGCTCGAGCGACAAGATGCGCCAAGAGGAAGGCGCCAGTGTGCTCGGGTAGGATCCCCCGGTGGAGGTAAAGTTGATGCATCAGAAGCGGAGTTTGTGTGGTGAAGAGGTCTGACCATTGTTATCCGGTTCGCTAGTACGTCTGCGTACCCGGTCCACGTACTCCCGCACCCGAGCGCTGGCACACCTAGCCGGAGGCATACTGTTGCATGGAAAGAAATATTGGAACAAAACAAGGGATAATGATAAAGCGAAGGAAGTAGCAATTGGATATGCTAGTGACTAGATATGCATGCATGAGTAAATTAACCTGAAACCCTATGTACGTGCCAGAATTTTTTTTCCAGAAACTATAGCCTGAGCTCTGATACCAACTGTAGCACCCCACATACAGCCAACTGGGATACTACTATGAAACATTATCACCAAAGTAAAGAATAAATAACAAAAGCAACAATAGAAATCACAAAAAAATTAAAATCTTAAAGGTACTTTATTAGAGAATCAATGGAAGTTGAAATAAATGTTTGAAATATGGGACCGATCCACTTCTAATCAAATGAAGAATAAAATAAAATAGCATAAATAGTGGCAAGCCACAGTACTGAAACTCGAGTGCTCCCACACATGCATATTGCTATCACTACACTGACCTTTTACCTGAGAATGGAAAGAGCAAGCGTGAGATTTGAAAATCTCAGCAAGTACCCAACAACGGTTGTAACACGGTGAGTAAAGGGCAGGTAATGCAACCAAGGTGTGAAAAAGGACAAGCAATGTAAGCAAGCAATTGACACATGCAATGAACCTAGATTACCGAAAGCACTGATATAGATCGGAGATAGAGATCGCAGAAACAGTGCAATTAAAGGTAATTGTTATTTAGTAAGTTATAGCAAATTATAGCAATGGCGCCGATAATCACCTCTCATATACTCGGTTATACGATAATAGTCAGGCACATCCTTGTCCTCGACTGTATAACCGCCGACGAGGTGTAATATCCTGTGTAACAAGAATGTACGGCCCTCCGTACGTTACCAGGTGGGTGGAAATCTCCCTTATATGTGGATAATCCCGGGCTAGGTAATTGTCATTTCTTTTAATAGTGAGTTATCCAAGATGTAATTAGAAAGCCAAGGGTGAATTAAGGTAAAGTTATGAGGTAATATGTGGATACAGTTGAGAACGGAGAGACATAATTTGTGATACAAAACGATCAGAACGATAATCTGATGATAGCGTACTAAAACCTGTCCTAAAGAGGATACTAGAAGGAGACACACAAGGGTTATCAATCATACAATTTTATTACATTATAAGTGATTATTAGTCAGATTAATGTACCACAACTAAATCAGTAGTGGCTCACAATCAATAATGTACAATTAAAGGATCAAAAAAGCAGGATATATAAATAAGACGCCTAATGTTAAAAGATTACTAGTGGTTAACCTTAGATTTGAACATGCTTATACGCTACCCCATCAATAATTTAAGCATCTATTCTAATCCCTAACTAAGCATGAATTCTATAGTTGAGCACTATACAACTACAAGCGTACAACACTAACTAGCCCAGCGCATTAGAATGCCTTGCGCCGCCGCAGCCGCCCACACCACGGCCACGCGCGCGTGCCTCCGCCGTGCCATGGTCGTGCGCGTGCGCCGCCCTCCGCCGCCAACCGTCATCACCAGACGCACGGAGAGAGAGATAGTAAATGGGAAAACCTAGATCTGGAAAAGCTGCGTACGGAAAAGAATAGAGATGTCCCCATTTAAAGCCATATCTAGATTAAGGTTTTTATTATTATTACTTTTATTATTTATTTATTTATTTCCTTTTTTGTGCTATACTTTTACGCTTGTTTGACCTTGACCAGAAGAGTTTCCAAGCCAATCGAAAATTTCACACCTCGCGATTTGGTCGACAAGTAACATTACACATTATTATCTACTTTTCGCTGATAATTTATAACTTTTAGTTTTTCTATAATAACTAGATTTTAGGTTATGTGTTTTTCAAGGTGTGATTTATAAGTTAATTATAGTATATACTGCGTCGACTTAAGTTGTTGTAGTAAACACTGTTCTGACTTCATCCATATCAGTTAAAATCTCATGTGATACGCTTTTTCACAAACATTCAGAATTTAAAATTTTAAATTATAGGTCATAGTCTAAAAGAAATGGTCTCTTCCGGATATATATAAGGCGCATACAGGTAACAGGTGTAACCAAAGCACAGCAGTTGGCCAAATTTAGCTTCATTTCCAGTCCTGCGCAGATCAAATTAAGTGTTTCCAGATCTAAAATTCTGGGAGGTGATCAGCGAACTTCTCCTAGACGGCGGCGCTGGCGTCGTGGTTGGCGCGTTTCTACTCGGGTTTCAACGACGAACCGGCCGGCGGCGACCCGACGAGACAGATGGCTGCAGTCGCCAAACACCTCTACAGCGCTCACAAGATAAAGTTTACCAAAGTTCTAACCGCTTTTTTCTTCCATCTATAATTGCTTAACTAGTTGGTATCTCTTCTGTACGTACGTACGTACGTATGAGATGGAAAATGTAACTCTATGTGTGGTGATTGGTGAACTTAATCGGTGGCGATCACAATCCAAAATCCCAAATGATAGGCCCGGGCTTTCCTGGTCTCACGTGTCGGCACCCATGGCCATGAAGGCGACAACCCACTCCCAAAGCCCCAAACTCACATGCTTCTCCCCTAAAAAACAGATCCATGCTCCATAATCTAACCGAAAAGCAGCCCAAATCCCAGAGCGCGCGGACATCTCGGCTAGCGAGCTCTTACTTTGTTACTGCACAGCGAACACAACAAACAGAGCAAGTGCTACCACTGCTGCTGCAGGAACGAACTTGGCGGTGGCTCTCTCGATGGGGTAGATCGATGCGTTGGCCACGTGATGTTCCATCCAAAGCTTAATCAGGGCTCAGATCTGACTGACGAGCACCACGCATATCTTAATCGGGAGCTTATTGATTAATCGATCGGATGGGGGTTGTTTACTGATCCCTAAACGAATTCCTCAGCTTGGAGTTGCAGAGGGAATGTTCTGATCAGAGGCACGTTGGCCACTGACCTGTCAATGATGGGATCAAATCATTTCGGGAGCGATTGATACAAACGGCCGCTCCAACCGGTTGTTGCTTATAGCTTCTGATCTAAAACTGAAATATATTGTAACGGCGGTTATATTTTTCCGATTCAATCAATTCAAAAATAAAAAGATATCTCTACGCACAATAGAAAAAAAGAAGAAGAAAAAGCAAAAAGTAAATAAGCAAAAAATTAGAAAACAACGTGTTCCAAATGACTTTTAATTTTAAAAAAAGTGAAAGCAAAAACAAAACAGAAATCAAAACCATTCAGAGCAAAGCATCGGACTAATCAGCCATGTACGTTTTCTTATGTCTTAACAGGAAACGCCCGCGAAGCTTCGTGGGTTACGCGGGACACATGCGCCTTGTCGTTTTTGGGCGCAACGACTTTGAGCTTGAGCTAGCGAGCTCCTAATAATTTTAATTCCTGCCCCACCTCACCTACTTGGGTTCATGAACCCTAGCTTAATTGTGATATAGCTACAAGGTCATCGTCGATCGCTTCCCCCAGATTTGCCAAACAGGTGATTTGATACTAGCCATACTGCCTGCTTGCGAGGCACCCGTGATTTCACTTTTTTTTTTAACCCAGGCAAGAGAGTTATTGTAAAGAAAAACAAAAATTAGTTTGACGAGAGACACGGAGGAGAAAGGCGAGGGAAGCCGTGGTAAAGCCAAAACAAGATATTTGCTTGAGATGTTACAGGATGATTGGTAGCTCCGCTAGCCTATTAATCTCTGCTAGGATTCAGACTTCAATCTCCTCTTTAATGGCAGCGATCAAGTGCTCCGATGGAGTCGGCGGCTTCTTCCATATTTATCAAGCGACAAGCATTACTAGTGTTGCTATTGCTTTATGCGGTGCTCAAGACATGAAGATAACCGATTCTCATCAGTCATAAATCGAAGAGAAAGTGCGACAAATGATCGGATTACTAGAATCGCAAGCAGTCTACTGCACAACGGATCTCCAGATTATCTTCGTGTGGTGGCACCTATTTAATAGATGGATGGCGAACTCCGGCAACTGTGTACACAGGCGACAAGAACTCGTGGTGCAGAAGTAATATCGGAACCGTGTCCGTGTTTGGTTCATGCACCGCCTGATAGATCGATCACTGATGGACCCATGGGCGCATGAGCCCCACGGTTGGCACGTGCACCATGGTACGCGCGAGGCACGGCTGACAGGGACAGCGGCATGCATGCAGATGCGCCGGGTACACGCACGATCTCGATCGATCTCCCGGCCGGCCATTTGACGGTTTGCGCGGCAGGCAGGCTTAAACGTGCCGTGTCGATCGATAGATCACGGTCTCCTCTTCCCATGCTCTACCTACATCGTCGGCGTGCGCCTTTTTCAGTCGCTCGAGGTTGTAAAGGCCACGCCTAGTGAACGCGACATCATAGCGACGCGCGCTGGCTAGCGCGGCATGGATCGTGCGTGCATGCTGATGCCGTGCCGGCATCGATCTCACCGCCTCACTCGCTCGGTACATGCGCCGGCCGGCTGCTTGCCTAGCTAGCTGCCGGGAGGCCCGGGTGTCGCGCGCGCCTCGGCATGTGCGCGCAGCGGGTGGGAGGCGGTGGAAACAGGGGAAAAGGGCGGGAGGGAGGTCCCACCGGCGGAGCACGTGAGGTAGCCCCTTTTTCTTTCGTTTCTCCGGTGAGCGACACCGCTTAGGGCATCGGTTAGTGGTACCCCCTGTGCCGCGATCAGCGGTGAATCGTCTCCGCTGTCCCATCAAAACTACCGGACATAGTACTTTGCCGACATGTAACCTCTGTGTCTCTGCAGCTGACACGCTAATGTCTTCGCATTCGCTTGCTGTTTAGTACGTCGCGAGGGAGACGTGGAGGAGAGAGAGTGTATAAACTTTTGAAGACTCTCTATCCGACTATAATAGGCTCTGGGACAGTCGAATTCGCTGCATTCCGTCAGTACCAACTCGCAAGAGATCTCCTTAGTCCCGCGTGCCAATGCAGCTCTTCCAAGGTAACAACGACATGTCAAGAGAAACTTCACCGTGTTCGTCCCTCTTGCTGCTCAACCTCTTCTCTCTTTTCCTCTCTTCCGTTGATGCTCATGACTGGGCGGTGCTGTGCCTGTCCGTAATTCACAGGAGAAGAGACTCATGATTTCCTCTCGCTCAACACCGGAGGTTCTTCGTCGCCGTTCCAGCACCGGGACGCCCAGCATTCCTCCCAAGGTGAGCATCGTATATCTGGCCAGCAATCTCATCACCTCTCTTTGCCTTCAAAATAGAAACGCGACCTATGTCCATGTAATTTCACTACAGGTGCAGGATACAGTTTTGGGGTGCACAATTCCGTGAAGCCCCTGAAGCTGGCCAAGCAGCGCAACGGCAATGGCGCTGCGGGGAATGCCGTCAACGGAGCGATCGGCGTGGCATCGTCAGGACTGGAGGCGGACTCGGAGGAGCATGTGCTACCGGGTGGTGTCGGGACGTTCAGCATCAGGCAAGCGTCTGATACCCCGTTGAGAGAAGAAGCTGGTGGCCATGGCATCGTCAGGGGTGCGTTTTTACCTGTTCTTCATGGCTCCAGGATGGAGAATACACATGAACCAGGCTCTGGAAGCAGGGCCCATCGTGCGCCGTCTATGATGTGGCAAGATTCTGGCACTGACCAGAGATCCCTAGGTAAGACAATATGTGCAGGTTTTGCAAACTACAGTGGCATTGTTATCTAGTGTTATTAGATTTCAATCTGATTGCTCTGCATGTTCAGCGACGAGAGCAGAGGGAAGAAGCAGCGCCAGCAGCGGTGATCAGGGGCCCAGCACTCCGAGATCAAAGCATTCAGCTACTGAGCAGCGACGGAGGACCAAGATAAATGACAGGCAAGCTAGTTTAGGTCAAAATTCCATTTTGAATCACATTGTGCAGAACAGGAACTGGCAGATTAACCAAGAAGATTGTGGATATATGTGTGTGCCAGCTCAACAAGTTATCATCATATCCAGACATTGACCTGAAGACACAAATGCTACATACTTTCTATTCCAGAACAATTTATACATAAAAATATGTTTTAAGAGGTATCTCTTCATGCTCTCCTTCAGGCTTGAAATACTACGGGAGCTTCTGCCACACTGTGATCAGACGAGGGACAAAGCGTCTTTCCTTCTCGAGGTAAATAGAAGATCAACTTTAGCACAGCAGTCGGCAGGGTACAGTGCAATTTTTCACATTGTGAAACATTTTATTTGCAGGTTATTGAATACATAAGGTTCTTGCAAGAGAAGGTCCAAAAGTATGAGTCAGCCGATCCAGAAAGGAATCACGAGGATTCCAAATCCATGCCATGGGTATTAACATAGCCATGTTACCATGTTCATAACAAAATTGCACAATAATCACGCATTGCTTTTACCAGAAATGCAAACAAGGTTACGTTCACGTTTTTAACTTTCCTTTACCCTTTATTTTTTTCTTGGTAGGCAAAAGTGTACTACAGATCATGTTGGAGAAACACACAGGTAATTCTGTTAAAAAAATAGCACATGAAAACTTAATGCGCAATACACTTTACCCATGATATTTCAATTAGTACCTTTCTTTGTTCCTTTTTCATGGTCTTACAGAACAACAGTCACGTCCAGGGAGGAGATTTATCAGCTTCTGCACAAGATATGAACAAAGAACAGTGTGGCTCCAAACGCAACACAGTGGCACCTGCTGCTCTCTTCAGCACACAAAGTGTAAGAGAAACCTGTACAACTACCAGTTACCCCCACATGGCAACAGGCACAGCACAAAATTGGGCAAGTAAGCTACCTTTCCCCCTTTTATTGCTTAATCACCTTTCAGTAGCCAGAGTTCTTGGTAAGAGCTAGATCCACCAAGTCTAATGTCTTTAAAATGCAGAGAACAGCACACCTAGCAATCAGCCACCATGGCTGAGCATGTCAGCAATGCACCAAGACCCTGATTCAGGCAACAGAATGCTAAGCAAGCATGAGAAACAAACCCTTCACGATGACACTCATAGTCTTTCTAGTGCTTACTCTCAAGGGTCTGTTCCTGAACCATTTTCACTTCGAGATTACGTTCAGCAATGTCTGTAACTAACAGAACACAATTTCAATTGGCAACAGGTTATTAAACAGACTGACAGAAGCTCTAAAAAGTTCGGGAGTAGACACGTCTCAAGCTAATATATCTGTAGAGATCAATATGGACAGAAGATCAAGAGAAAAAACTAGTGACAATTCAAAGGTATAATGATTTATAGTACATCAGCAAGTTAAGCTTTAAAAAGCTGACTTATTCACGATTTCCAGACATCATATATTATCCGCTTACAAATTGTTTTGCCACACTTCACATCACAGGTCAATGAAGGTGAAGAGTCTATCCACATAACCAAGAGGCCCCGGTGCGATAAAAGCTAGACCTCTATTCCAAACAAGAAAATTCAAACATCGCCAAGTTCAGACAAGGGCTTCGCAGTGGCGCACCACAACTGATGCAATTCTTTTACGGGAGTGACTATTGCACAAGCGACTAAAAAATTTTTATCTCTCAGTCACTTGAAGTTACATTCTAATCACCTGAAGTTGTAGGTGATTTTTTTGGAGAAGAGCTGCAACTTCAATTGATTGTTAGTTGCACTCTGAATCACCTGAAGTTGCAGGTGTTTTTTTAGGGAGGCTGCAACTTCAGTTGATTGAGAGTACAATTTCAGATGACTGAGAGATAAAAAAAATTTCAGTCGCTGTGCAATAGCAAAACCGTTCTTTTATTTATATTGCAATTATAATTTACTAACCTAAGCTTCCATCCATACACCAAAGAATTTGCTTTGGGGGAGAGAGTGAGAAACCTCCCCAAATTGCTCATTCGTTATTTGTAAATGCAGTTCAGATTCTATAATGTGTATGTGTATTGCTCTTTCTACAGTTCTCGATTCAATTCATTTGGTCATAAACTGGATTGTACTGTCATTGTATCAACCTTCCATAACTCCATCCATTAAATTGATGACTAAAACTGTAAACAACCGCTGCACTACTATACTAAACTTGTGAATTGTGATTCACAAACGTGAATGAACCATCCAGATGTTTGCGTATATCAGATTCCTTTTACCTTTTCATCAGCAAGATTCGAGCAAGCTCACATCACCTGGCGCTCGGCTGCAGCCTGCATCTGCGAGCAGGCACGCGCCCCCGCCGTAGACCAGGCAGAAGAGCAGGAAGAGGAAGACGGTGCTCTCCATGCTCTGGAAGAGCTCGAACCCAATCCCGCCGCCGGAAGGTGCGAATGACTGCGCGAGGAGGTCGGGGAAGATGAGCAGCACGTCGAGCGCCACGGCCTGCATGGCGTTGAAGCGGACGAAGCGGGAGAAGGACTGCTGGTCGCGCACGACGGCGAAGTAGAGGACGAGGAAGACGAGGAAGGGTGTGAGCGGCGAGGGGTGGAAGAGGCGCGCGGCCGGCGCGAGCGGGCGGAGCAGGGCGCTGAAGACCGGGAACCGGGCGAGGAGGAAGCGACCGTGGTGTGCGCCGTCGAGGAACGGGTAGAGGTACGCGACCGCGGCCACCACGCGGTCGGGCGCCTCCACCGCGCCGCTGTTGTCGTTGTTGTTGTTCGGGTTGGAGGCGCGGGCGCGCGGTTTCCGTGAGGAGGCGCGCGTGGGAGGCAGCGGAGGGTGCGAGGATAGCTGGGGCCGCGCGGTGAAGTGGGCGTGGGGCGGGGTTAACGAGCTATGACATAGGCCGAGCTTGCAGTACCGTGCTGTTGAGTGGGCCGGTATAGAGACCGGGGCCGGGCCGCTGTGCACTTGTGCACGCTTTTAGCTCTTAACAAAGAGTGGCTCAGATGAGGAGCTAGCAGGCTCTGCCCTCACGCGAGCTGTGAGATTTGGTCCAATTTGGCACTGATTGTCACTGAATACTAAATTTAGCTTCTTAGTGACCGTAATTTCATTTTTAGTCTCCTCTCCAAACACGAGACAACGCGAGGGCGACACGTGTGAAGTGGTCCGATCAGAAAGCGCACAACTGAAATCATGCGGTCCCTGACCGCATGATTTGCCTAGCTACAGTTATCATGCGGCTCTCGACCGCACGATTTGCGCTATAGTATACAATTGTTATTCGGTCTGCTTCCTGCGTTTGTTGGTGTAATAGTCTCCCGTGATAAATGCAAAATTTCTATTTATTCATAGAAAAATATCCAAAATGTAATAACTTTTAGATATAGGAAATGAGATTTAAAAATTATGATTTTTGTGTGGAGTCCTATTTACTTGCTTGTGTAACTTTTTCGTAATTATAAACATTAAGAATTTTCGTCCGTAATCTATTTATGTGTAGAGTCTGCACGAATTTTATAATATAGAAAACGAGGTGCAAAATATTTTGAAATATATTTTGAAAACTCCTTACGCAGTGTAGATAATACATGTAGGAAATCTTTTTTAGATTGTTATTTTTTCGAAATAAAAGAGCAGACAATGTAGGTAGGCTGGTCTGTTTGTGATTTTCATAGATTTTCAACGGTATGAAATCTGTTAGATTGGCAATAATATATTGTGATCGTCGTATGTTGTTGTAGTGCAAAAAATTTTCAAAAGAATTTTGTGGGGACGATTGAGGCCTCAATGACTCGTACGTACCGAGATAAGTTAAGTGCGATGTAATGATTGATCCATTTGTAAATTTCACACACTGTGAATGGTAAAAAAAATATTTTTAATTCACAATAATATTTTACGATCATCGTATGTTGTTGTAGTGTAAGAAATTTTATGAAAATTTTTGTAAGGACGACGGGGATAAGAATGATTGGTAAGTACGAAGGAAAGTAATAATGAGCACATGAAGAATTGAATGCAAAAAGATGACGAGATTTGATGTTGTTAATTAAAATAGACGTCATAATAAATATGTGAATAACATGGTGTACAGAATTTGGCTACGTGCATAAAAAACAGCATCATGCACAATGCAACAAACCGAAGTACTCCTGTGATACATATGCGCCTTCCTGACATGGAAATAATTTCGACATTCAGAGGACTAGTGCGGAATGGATCAACCTACTGTGTAGACCGGGGCCATTTTTCCTTCCTTGCGAGTTCGGCGTTGAAATCTTCATATGCCTCTTTAGCCTTGGCCGCCATTTTCTTTTTTTTCTTGTGCTCCCTATCGCTAGCATCGCACTCTTTGCGCGTGCAAGCCTCGAGATGACCTTTCGTCTCCCTACGTATACGGTCAGTTTGCTCATCGTTGCGGCGCTCCCCTCACAGATCTTGCATGCCCTTTTGATATTTCACTACTCAAAGTCGAGAGCTCACTGGTCATGTGGATGGATCTCTAGGTCGATCCACTTGCGCTAGCCACATAGTGGTTCTGGGGACTACGAGTATACGAGAGAGATTGTTATTGCGTACTTTGAATAATAAATGGTAGGGAGAACACACTGTAAGTCATCCTTACCGGCTGATCGTGTCCAGACGGCGGTCGGGATAGTCACAGGAGTAGTTCGCACAACCCCAGTAACGCATGCCCGAGCTGAGCTGCTGCTTAGACTTGAAGAACTTGCATGGGTCCCTACACCAATTTCAGTTGATTCACCTGAAGTTGCAGGTGTTTTTTTGGAGGAGGGATATAACTTCAGTTGATTAAGAGTATAATTTCAGATGACTGAGAGATAAAAAATTTTAGTCATCTGTGCAATATCAAAACCGAAAGCATATTTGGTCACAATCTTTTTCCTCGTCTTGTTTACTAGTTTTCTCCAAAAGCAAATACGGATAGACGCCCCGCGACTGGCGCACTAGGTTGGTTTCACATGCATGACGCCCCTTCTTTAGAGTAAGGTAACAGATCATAGTGATGGTGCCAATTGGGAACGTATTGCCTTCTTAATAAAAAGTTCTCAGTTTTTTTTTAAGAATCGTGAACACGAACCTTTCAGTATGAACCCGAGCCTACCAAAAGTGACGGATCGTTGAGTTCACATGTCATGCGTCACCTGCAGCTGCAAGGATTGGAACACAGCACAATGCGCCATTGGAGTTGACGCTAGCGTACATAGCAGTCGAGAGAAAACGATAAGGCAAAGACCGAAAGAGGCAGAAAGGCAAGAAGCAAACAAGGCAGCAGCCAGCAGAGTTGCAGGGACCCCTTCTTTTCTTCCAGATTTCTACTATTTGAATGCTCACAACTTGTCCACATTTGCGCTCAGTTGGGAGTCTTTGTCTAGAGGAGAGGACACTAGGACGGACACAGCAGCTGTGTACCAGTAGCTCGAGAGGATTCAACCATTCCCAAAGGCACGTGAACGAGAGGTACACGGGCATGGCACCAACGCAGTTTCATGCCGTACTGTGTACTTTGTACCACTTTGCCGAACAGTGTGTGATCCTTTCTACAATAAAGTGGGCCGTTTATTGCAACACAAACGGTCCATGACTCGTGGGCCGACCGTTTGCTGCAGGGAGGCTCAGCACACGCGCTGGCGGCTCGCGCCTCGCGCGGCGCTGAGAGCCTTGGAATCGTGAATAATCCCACATCGGGGAGGCAACGGGAGGTGCGGGCACGGCAAGGACTCAATTAGCTGGGTCTTTTCTTTCCTTCAGTTTATAACTTTTAATTATGTCTTATAATTTTTAGACTATTTATAAAAGTGAGAGAGAGTATATGATAACATAAACTCACGTGTGATTTTATCCAATATAAATCAAGTCACTGCAGTACATATTATAATCAACTTGTAGACTCTGTCTTACAAAGACACTCCGTTTAAAAGCTAATTACTATAAAAAAACCAAACAACAACTTTTAAAAACTGAAAAGAAGAGACCCTTTAGCTGTGGCTTTTGTTTTTTTTTTGTCAAAATGACACTATAATGACAATTAGTTTTTAGGTATTTAATTAAACAAAAATGAATAGAAATAGAACAAATGAAAAACACAATTATATTACTATGGATAATACAAAGAAAAAGGAAAAAAACCACGTTAAAGCTAACGCGTTGTAAACAACTTTTAATTTCTAAAGCCAGAAGTCATTCAGAACGGAGCACGATGGGTGGATACAACTCAAAAAAGGGTCGATTGGCTATAGCCCCTTTTCTTTTTGGCTTTTTAGTCGATTTATAGCTTCGACCTCTTTCAACAATCACTATAAACTATAAGTCACAAATCTAGAAACTACAAGTCACAAATCAAAAGATAAGTCACAAATCAAAAGATATGCTCTATGCATGCCACGTCCATCCTTGGCCGATGGGTGCTAGTACGGCTATCTTATGACATGTGGCCAACATAATTTGTGGGAATCGCGTTGGCTCGCCACGGCCGACTCGACCCACCATGCCAAAATTCGAAACAGCAGAAGGCGTCCATGGATTTTAGCCATTTGCACCTTCAGATTTAGGTTTAGAGTGGAACTTCGTTGAGCTGGTGGTATCTAACCACAAACCAACCTGGTGCAGAGGTGCAACAATACATTTTGGCCCACTCCAGTCTACAGTTTATGAGTGCACCTGAGAAGACAATGCTGGCTATGACATACATGGAATAGGCATTTTATTTCACATGAGAAGTCAATCCGGGCTAAAATTAGTTCACCAGACTCCGAAGAATACAGCATTGGCAGAGCACCCAAAAAAAAAAAAAAACCACAGCAGGAGTACCAGATTTCTAGAATTTAGTCGAATAAAAAATTGCAATAACAAAAATAACACTGCTTCATCGGGAGATAACAAGATGTAACCATCTAATATACATTGGCAGCTGGACTTCGGTAGCTGTGCTAGCGCCTTCGCCGTCATATTGTAACCCTCTGTATAGAGTTGGGAAAGCATAGCATATGGTCAAAGGCTCAAAGCTACTCCTTTGCACTTTCTGCCTTGCCTGCTGCTGGCGGCTCCTCATCATTACTCTCCAAGCCCTGCAAAATCAAGAAGCCGTGCTGCATGAACCATACAGCTGCTACGAAAACCAATAAGATCTTATATGTCTTAAGCACATTAAACTCTAGAGTGCTACACCACAACATAAGAGGGGGCCACCCATAGCCTAGTGGTAGAGCACTAAGGTTGTAGCGGTTAAGGTCATAGATTCAAGCCCCAACTCTCGTGAAAATCAAAGATATGCAGTTCCTCATGCGCATGCTTGTTTTTTACACCAAAACACGATAAACATATACAGATTACATAATAATTACCACACCATATTCGTAGCAAAGGAACAATGAGGACTTCCAAATGTACAATGTCTTAATTATCCAAGACTGTAACCGCACATCAAAATCTACATTATAGAAGGTATGAAATACCAGAATGTGCACCATGTTATATACTGTGGCCAAATTATAACGACAGTATCTACTTTAAGGGAACAGGTGTACTTACTGAGGTATCATCTATCTTATCGAAGTCATCATCTAGCCCTTCATCACCACCATCTGTAAGTAATTAAATTAAAACAGATCATATACAAGAATTGCAGCATATAGCAATTCATGAGATGGATCAGGTGAAGAAAGGAATAGTGTGTACCAGGACCCTCATCATCACTGCCCAGATCTCCCAGAAGAAATACATCCAGATCAAGCTCTGGATTTGTTGAAGTAGATGTCTTGCTTTGCACCTTTGTGTCTTTCTGTTCTGCAGTTGTAGCTTGTGAGGTCTGTGATACTTCCTTCTGGGAATCCTTTTTTTCCTCGTCTGCTTTCACTTTCAGCTCCTCAAAATATTTGTTTTCAAAGCTATTTGGGTTACATCAAAGTCAGTAAGCTATCAACATTAGTGTGCAAGAAAATTATGCTGAAACTAATTATAGAACATAAGTAGCATTATAGCGCTTGCAAAGCAACCGTTTAATTTAACTAGAAAAATATTCAGCCTGATAACTAATTATTTAATTATTACACTGAAGACTATAAAATCCATTCTTGGTCCTGCCACCTACTATGAAGACGTATATGTTAAGGATAAAATAGGATTGTATTATTTATTTCCTTATATGCCACGGTTTCTTTATATGTACATGGCATATTTTTTTGTATATCCCCTTATACTCTCTCTATATATTGCCTTTTGGGCCACATAAATATACACACAAAATTTATAACATGGTATCAGAGCTAGTGCATTAACCATACTTTTTCTGCACCACCACCGAAGAGTCGCCGCCGCCGCTAGTTTACGAACGAGCCACCGCCGTCACTCAGGCTGCCACCGTTGTCTCCGACCGCCGCTACCCACCACTCGCCCTGTGTTGCTTGACCGCCCGCCCACCGCCGCCGTCAAAGCCGCCGGCGCCCAGAGCTCGCTCACTGTTGACCACCACCCGGCCGCCGCTTGCCGTCGCCGCCGTCTCGGTGATCGCCGCGGCACCGCCAAGACGTTGCCGCTGACGCCGTTGTTCGCGCGCCGTCGCGCCGCCCCGCCACCCGCCGCCTAACCGCCGGACGTCGCGCCGATCGCCGAGCCACCGCCACCGCCACCGCCACCGTCATTTTTCCACCACGGTCTCGCGCGTCGCTTCCGCGGGTAATGATCAGTCCGATCGGTTTGGTTTATTAGCAAAAAAAGAAAAAAGGGGAAAAAGGGGGGAAAGAAAAAGAAAAGAGAAAAGGAAAAAGATAAAAAAAACGTTGATCTAACTGTCGTGCCGTCCAGTGCTGCCTATTAGACTTCGTTGCCTTGATCGCCGCGTGCACCACCTACCAATGGCTTCCGTTGCATCAGCTGCGATCCTTTTCTCGGGAACAAAGCTCCATGGGACAAACTACATGTTGTGGTCTTCTCTTATGGACATAACGCTCGATGGTCTCTGCCTCTGGGATATGTCATCGGTGCACGACCTTTTCTGCCACAACTGGTTCAACCTCCTTCCAGGAAGATTACTTCTGCACCTGCAGAAGATGAGGTCGCCAGGAGCCGAAGTCGCCATCGCGACATCGCCGACGAGACCTTCCAGTATACCATCAACTCTTTCGAGCGTTGGTGTGCTGATGAGGCCCGTGTTCACGCCATCCTGGTGGTCAACATCGACGACTCCATCCTGCTGGACATTGTTGGTCTACGGTCTACTTGACAAATCTGGGAGTACTTACGAGAGTGATACCAGCAGAGCAGTGATGCTCAATTCTTTTCGCTTCAGCGTGAGTTGGAGACACTTGGCCAGGGAGATTCTTCTGTCGACGACTTCTTCTGAGCCCTGGTCAGTCTTTGGCGCCAGCTGGATGAGCTGGCCTCTCCACTTTGTCAGGAGTGTCATAAAGTGTAGAAGGCGGATCATGATCGTCTTCGCCTTTATGGTTTCGTTTGCCATCTTCGCCCAAAGTTTGAGCTTGTTAGGGCTTAACTGCTGAGCCGCTCGTCGCGATCGATTGTCTGTCAGGGGTGTGGCCCTTGGGGCCAAGGCCCAATCAGTTCATTATTAGAAAGTAGAGATTGGTTTCTATTTGAGTAAGAGATTAGTTTCCTTGTGTTAGAGATATAATTAGAGATATGATATTAGTTTCTATATTTGTTAGAGATAGGATTCGAATTAGATTCTATCTGTTAGGGCTACCGCATGCTATTAGAATCAATCAGAGAAATAACAAGTCTCCTCTTCCAAAGTCTCTCCTCTAAAGTTCCTCTCTCCTTGTACGCCGACGCCATCCGGCCATCTTCTTGGTGGTGTTTACCCCCGATGAACTAAGATTCATGACAACTTGGTATCAGAGCAGTCGATCCGTTCCCACGACTTCTGCTACCATGGCTTCTACGCCTCGTCCTATTGCCGAGTTGTTGGCCATAATAAAAGCTAGCGCTATTAAGATGGCCAACAACAACAAAGGGATGGCGGACGCCTTCTTCGACTTGCATGCCAGCTTTGAAAAGATCCTCGCGAATCGGGAGAAGGCGCAACAAGAGGCCGCTCGTAGAGCAGAGGTGCTGAAGAACGGGGAAGAAGTCGCGGCGGTCAGACCAACGAAGACGTGGCGGTCGGACCGGAGGAGGAAGGTCTGATCGGCGAAGACACGGCGGTCAAACCGGGAGAAGGGCGGTCAGACCAGGAGGAGAAGGGCGGTCAAACCGGGAAACTTGGGTTTCTCCGGTCAGACCGGATGATAGGCAGCGGTTGGACCGTCTCTGTTGTGCCACCGCCGCGGCCGGCCGTCTCTGCCGTCTGCCACCGTTGTCTTGGCCGCGCTCCGTTGGCCGCCCGCCGAAGATGACATCGAGCCCGGCCACGGAAGAAGATTACGCGGCATCGACCGGATGAAATCGACGGCCGATCGAGAGGAGGACGCCGGCCGACGGCAAACTAGGGTTTGCGCGATCGATCGGTGGTAGTGATCCGCCGGCGGAGAACGGGTCAAACCGAGCGGCGGTTAGACGTCGTCGCCGCAGCGATCGCCGCTTCCACCAACCGCCGCTTTTCATCGCCGATTGCCGTGCCGCCGCCCGTCGGCCGCCGCTGCTGCCACCGCTAAGCCGCTTGAGACACCATCGCCGCCGGCCACCGCCTTCACCGAGAGCCACCGACGCTGGGCCGCCTGCCGCCACTGTTATCGCCGCCCGCAACGGCCAGCAGCCGCGCCGCCCGCCCGCCGCCGAGCCGCAGCCGCTTCCGCCACGGCCGCTGTTCGCCAGTTGCTACCGCCACGGCCGTCGTGTCGCTGCCGCATTTCTGTCACCAGCAGACCACCGCCGCCATCGGCCGCCGCTTCCACCGGCCGCGCCGCCGCCGCCGCCG
This sequence comes from Bonia amplexicaulis, assembly GCA_036346245.1. Taxonomy (NCBI): domain Eukaryota; kingdom Viridiplantae; phylum Streptophyta; class Magnoliopsida; order Poales; family Poaceae; genus Bonia; species Bonia amplexicaulis. The sequence continues at coordinate 29,554,663 of CM070738.1, read as the reverse complement.
CTGGTCACCCGAACCGCCGCCCCGCTCCTTCCGTTGTCGCTCTAGACCACGGGTCGCGCCGATCGACCTGATCCGTTTGTAGGTCGATTAGGTAAAAAACCTTATTTTGCAGGCATCATTTAACCTTGTTCCGCTTGGATCTAGCCGGCCGTCTCCATCGGCTGCAGGGCCCCACCACGGTTCATCTTCTACACCGGCGTCGGAGGTCTTCCATTGGCGCCATGACCAACGCCTAGCAACTCGAGGACGACCTGCATGTCCGAGAGGCGTGTAATGTCAGGGGTGTGGGCCTTGGGGCTAAGGCTCAATCAGTTCATTATTAAAAGTAGAGATTGATTTCTATTTGAGTTAGAGATTAGTTTCCTTGTGTTAGAGATATAGTTAGAGATATGATATTAGTTTCTATATTTGTTAGAGATAAAATTGAAATTAGATTATATCTGTTAGGGGGAGTCCATCTATATAAGAGGGCTACAACATGCTATTGGAATCAATCAGAGAAATAACAAGTCTCCTCTTCCAAAGTCTCTCTCCTCTAAAGTTCCTCTCTCCTACGCCGACGCCATCCGGTCATCTTCTTGATGGTGTTTACCCCCTATGAACTAAGGTTCATGACACTGTCATTGAGGCCTTTTTGACGCTTCGGGCTAAGGAGTTTCGCCTCAGGTTGGCAGCACAGTCCGTTCTGATTGTGCTTGCTACTCCTTCGACTACACCGACGTTTTCTGCTTTGACTACAATCCCTCTCTAGGTGCCTATTTTCGCTCATGTTTTCACACCAACTGGAGTTCAGTGCAACTACTGTAAGAACTTCGGGCATGACAAAAACAGAACAATGTGCGTAGGGGTGGACGATCCAAGGGGGGCAGGGATGCCCTTCCTTCACAAGAGGATAGATCAGCTCGTCAGGCTCTAAGCGAGGTGACTTTGTTCAGCAGCTCTATCACGCTCTACTTCAGCTCTCTCACAGCTCATCGGGTTCTAGCAGTCTAGCTCAGACGTCTCCTCTAGGTACCTCTTGGGTTCTAGATTCTGGTGCCTCTTTCCACATGACACCAGACTCCACATCTCTCACTTCAATAGAACCAACCTGCTTTTCCTATCTCTGTTCAGATAGCTGATGGTACTTCATTGTCTGTCAGTTGTCATGGCATTTTTTGTCCACTGATTTTTCTGTTCAAGCTGTTTCTCATGTTCCTCAGCTTACCATGCAGCTTTTTTCGGTAGGACATCTAACTGATCTCGGTTGTAGGGTTGGTTTTGACTGTCACACATGTTTCGTCCAGAATCGACAAACAGGAACGATACTTGGGACTGACCGGCGCCATAGGGATCGTTAGGGTCTCTACATTCTCGGCCGCCTCCACCTTCCATCCACTTCAGTTGCTCCTACCACATCTACCTCCACCACCACTACTGCCACCATCTCTGGATATTTTGCACAGTGGCATCACCGTTTAGGTCACCTGTGTGGGTCCTGTCTTTCTTCATTAGTTCATTAGGGTGTTCGTGGACATGTTACTGTTGACACGTCTATGTTTTGTCAGGGTTATAACCTGGGCAAGCACTACAACTTCCTTATCATTCTAGTGAGTCCTTGTCTTCTCGTCCTTTTGATTTAGTTCATTCAAATGTATGGGGACCTGCGCCTATTATCACCAAAGGCGGACATAAATTGATGATTATTCCCGTTTTAATTGACTTTTCCCTATGTCTAGTCGTGCTCAGTTTCTTGCGATCTATCGTACCTTCGCTACGATGGTTCGTACTCAGTTTGATTCAGCTATCCGTACTTTTCGCTGTGATTCTGCTGGCGAGTATTGTTCTGGCACTTTCAGACAAGTTCTTTCTGAGCAGGGCACCCTTTACCAGTCTTCTTGTCCTGGTGCCCATGCTCAGAACGAGGTTGCTAAGCGCAAGCATCGTCATCTAATTGAGACTGCTCGCACTCTTCTCCTTGCCTCTCACGTTCCACCACAGTTCTAGGTTGGGACTGTTTTTACGGCTGCACATCTCATCAATATGCAGCCTTCCACTGCTCTCAAGGATGTCAGTACTTTAGAGCGTCTCTACTCTCGAGCCCCCCAGTACAACCTACTGCAACCTCGTGAGCGCACCAAACTGCCAGCCTAGTCAGTTGAGTGTGTGTTTCTTGGTTATAGTTCCGAGCATAAAAGTTATCGCTACTATGATCCTTCTGCTCGACAGATCAGGATCTTACGAGACGTTGTCTTTTACGAATCTCGCCCTTTCTTCTATCGAGATTCGGCTCCTCGTCCTGTTTCCACCATTAAGACGACTCCCAGTTGTCTCTCCCTGACTCTTCACCCATTTCTCCCCCTTCACAGCCTTCCTCTAATCTGTCTCCAGTGGTTCCTTCTGTGGCCCCACCTTCTGTGCTATCTCCTGCAGCATCACCTTTTGTTTCTGCAACACCACCGTCTCGTTTTTCTCATGTACACTACTCCAGACATCCTCGTCCTTATCAAATTCATCTTCTGGTGTCTTGCTGACACCGACGCCTGATTCCTCTGATGATGCTCCTCGTTAAGCCTTTCGTGACCGGACATCCCATTCGGCCTCCTGATCGTCTTGGTTTTTCTTCGACGGCTCATACTCTCTGTCACTGAGCTTAGCTCTCATCATAAGACTACTGCTCATTCTGAGTGGCAGCTTGCTATGGCAGAGGAGCTTGATGCTCTTCAACGTACGAAAACTTGGGATATTGTATCGATACCTATGCATACTCGTCCTATCATGTGCAAGTGGGTGTACAAGATTAAGACCAGGTCTGATGGTACTATCGAGCACTACAAGGCTTGTTTTGTAGGTCGCGGCTTCCAACAGGAGTACGATCGTGATTACGATGAGACGTTTGCCCATGTTGTTCATATGACCACTGTTCGCACTCTTGTTGCGGTTGCTTTTGTTTGCCGGTGGTCTATCTCTCAACTGAATGTTAAGAATGCCTTTTTTAATAGTGTTTTGCATGAGGAGGTTTACATGCAGCCACCACCTGGGTATTCTGTTCCAGATGGACACATCTGTCGTTTTCGTTGTGCTCTTTATGGCCTCAAATGGGCTCCTCGTGTCTGGTTTGCGCGTTTTACCTCAGTGATTACCGCTGTCGGTTTCATTGACAATGACCACGATCCCGATGTTTTTGTCTATGTCTCACCTCGGGGTAGGACACTGCTTCTTCTCTATGTGGATGATATGCTCATCACTGGTGACGATTCCTCATTTATCATATATGTGAAGAAGCATTTCAGTGAGTAGTTTCTGATGACTGATCTAAGTTTACTTACGTACTTCCTTGAGATTGAGTTTCTTCCACGTCTGAGGGCTACTACCTCTCCCAGCAGAAGTATGTTCAAAATCTACTTGATCGGTTTGGTCTGACCGATACCTCACTGTTGCGACTCCCATGGAGCTTTCTCTTCAGCTTCGCGTTACTGATGGTGATCTTTTTGAGGATCCTACCCGATATCGTCATCTTGTTGGGAGTTTGGTGTACCTTGTGAGCACTCGTCCTGATATTGCTCATGTTATCTATACCTTGAGTCAGTTCATGGCTCGTCGCCCTACCCATCTTCACTACAGCCACCTTCTTCGTGTTTTTCGCTACTTGTGTGGAACCATCTCTCGTCGTTTGTTTTTTCTTAGCGCCACCTCACTACAGCTTCAGGCATGCTCTGATGCAACCTGGGCTAGTGATCCTTCTGATCGTTGTTCTCTTTCTGCTTACTGTATTTTTTTGCTCCTTTATTGCCTGGAAGACAAAAAAACAGACTGTAGTTTCCCATTCGAGTGCAGAGGTTGAGTTGAGAGCTATGGCAGCAGTGACAACAGAGATTACTTAGTTGAGGTGGCTACTTGCAGATTTTGGGGACCTACGACACTTATGTCTGACAGTACAAGTGCTATCAGTATTATTCGTGATCCAGTGAAGCATGAGCTCCCCAAGCACATTGGTGTGGATGCTTCATATACTTGCTCACATGTGCAGGAGAGAGTACTTACTCTACAGTTTGTACGTTCAAAGTTACGGCTTGTTGACTTCTTCACGAAGCCGCAAACGAGGGCACAACATTTGTATTTTCTCTCCACACTCAGTGTGTGTGATCCATCATGAGTTTAAGGGGTGCTAAGGATAGAATATGATTGTCTTATTTGTTTCCTTATATGTCTCGGTTTCCTTATCTGTACATAGTATATTCCTTTGTATATCCCCTTGTACTCCCTATATATATTATCCTTTGGGCCTTATGAATATACACACAATATTCATAACAGTATACACATGCACGTATGTGATTAAGCCCAAAACTAGAATGGCGGAGCCAAAGATAAGACATCATAAAATATGCCATCAACCAATGCTTGCAACACAATTCAGTTATCACTATGCAATTGTTCCATTGAGTTGTCATCGAGTATTTGAATGCAAACAGGCGGAACCTCACAAATTAAAGAGTCATGACTAGAGCAATCCAAATAAAGATTATGAATTCCTTCAACAAGTGTGAACCAAGGATAAAAGGCGAACCATCCCGGATCTAGAAACGACAAGATTATTCCAATTCTAATATGCAAGATTTTATGGGTAGGATTAGGAACAAAATACTTTAGAAAATAAGCTTACTTAAACTGCCTTTTGCAATAAACCATTTTGGTAGGATATTTATTATGTGTATTTTGAACAATGAGTCTGTCCAAAGTCCAAACTATCTATAATATTCATGATGTGCTTTGATGAAACAAGTTCTTCTGTAAAAATTCTAAAAGTCAGATAACAAGTGGCCTCCATTCTCACAAACTTATAATGCAGAAGCCTGATGCATGTTGACCAATGACCACAAAAATGTATTAGGATTACACAGCATGAGCTAACAAGAAAACTTACGGGGCTATGTAGTTGTTTACTAGCAAGAAATAAATCCGCCAGAATTTACGTTCTTTCATGTATCGTGGGCACAGCTCATATCTGAACTTTGAAATTTCCTGGAAATAAGATAATACTATTCAATAAAATCTTAACAAAATACAAAATTAGGCACTTGGAGAATAACTTGAGAGATCTTTTTGACGGTTAACAACGAGCCAGTGACCAATAATGTTTAACACTAAAAACTAGTATGAAGGTTAAGAGAGTAATGAATTACTGGCCCAATAGAAGCTCAGCGAACTGGAGTGGCACTTAACTCATAAAAGCAAGATCAGAACATAAATCAAACTATCGTCCTAAAGAAGACAAGGGTGACTAACAAACCATTTAGCTTTCTGACAGGATAGCCTGATTCAACTAACTCGACAGAAGGCAGCTCACTGATTATATAGGTAGGTCAGTATCTCCTTAATTCAGCCTTTATAGCAAACAGTCTGCAGTGCTATAACAGCACTTTGCTAACTAGAAGCACCTCACTAGAAAATGACACACTGGTAAACATCACCTCACAGCAATATGAATTTGAAGTTTTGAACCAACATAGTTTTACAACATATTGGTATAGAATTATGCCTCTCTATATGCTCCAATTCCCAACTTCTAATCATTTCCAAAACTGGTGCATCAATGTCGGGACTCATATTTAGGTTTGACATTTAAGTTACACTCATCATAAAGATGTTAAAGTATAGCCTATGTAGATGTGCCAATTTTACAACTTATGAATTTGGCAACTTTGGGCTGTTAATATATACAGCTATTTGTCATCAACATCATATAGCAAAATACCTACCAAACTTATCCTGATTACATCTTCATTCATGCAAAATATGAAACCTAAATACCATAATTTGACATTTCCTAGGTGTCAATAAAAGCCAGCATTCACTTAACTCTAACCACCATAATAATATTAAAATCAATATACTGTTCAGAATGAAATTTACTCTAGATTTTCCAAAACTACAAGCTTATCTTCTAAATCTTTTTTGTGAATTCAATATACACATCTAATCAGAATATCAGATTTGCAAACCAAACAGACCTATGCTTACAGCGTGGCTGTTCATATGCGAATTCATCAACATTCTATTAATCGTGCCACAGAACCCTAATCCCCCACGGACACAAATGCAACAAACAATCATGACAAAATGGTTAATGGAGACTAAACCTTGACGGCCGAGAGGACGAGTGTGGCGTGCCTGGCCTGCCATTCGTTCAGATCCTGACGCACGTTCGACACCGTGGGCACATCCGACATCTCCGGCTCATCTGCGCCGGCCAAAAATCCGATCAGAGAATCCAGCCTCTCTAATTCCCTAAACCCAACCATGAACAAACCACACCTTGCAAGGGGAAATCGCGGAAGGTGCTAATGGTCATGCCCTTGACGAACTCCGGGAGGTCCTCGGTGATTCCGTATCGCTCGAGCTCAGCGGCGTCGGGCTCCGGCACGACGGCGGAGGGGATGGGCGGGATCGCGGGGATGGGTGGGATGGAGGGGACGGGGAGGTCGGAGGCGAGGTGCTTGATCTGGCCGGCGAGGAGGTCCGCCTGCTTGGTGGCCTCGGCGGCGATCTCGCGAGATTTGGTGGCGGTCTCCGAAAAGATCTCCTTAGACTTCTTCGCGGTCTCCGACACCAGAGCCGACGAACGCTTGGCTGCCTCCATCGACAGCTCCTGCGACCGCTTCGCCGCCTCGCCGGCGAAGGCCCGGGCCCTCTCCCAGAGATCCATTGCGTCTGGAAATTTCTAGAAGGTTCTGGGTCGTCTCACCGCCGGTGCCTCGTCGTCGCCTTCGCTGACGTCGGTGCGGGACGGGGGTGTATTAGCGGTATATTACCGTTCTTTAGGTAGATAGGTTTGCTTGAGACGTGGAAAGATAGGGAGTTTTTGCGAAGTTGTCCTTGTCTGCTGCGTTATTTAGGTATGGGTTAACATAGTTCCCACAATTTTCAGATGTGCGATGTTATGGGTAGGCTTAGGGCTGCATACTCCCTCCGGACAACAATATTCGTTCTAGCTCATTATACTTATAGAATAATTAAAAAATTAATAAAAAATGATCATACATACTTTATTAAATGATATATCACATCTATTTTATCTCTTTCGGAGTATTTAAGTAGAAGTAGAGAGTAAAAAAAGTTGTAATAACTATATTCTAGATTATTTCAATAGACAAATTTATTTAAACAGACACTTTCGAGACCATAAAAAAATACAGAGAAATAGAGAAACTAACATGGATATGCTTAAATTGTCTACTCGCTATTACATCGAAAGAGTCAATTCAATTAATACAGTGTATTATTGTGTTGATCAAAACCACTCGTGATACATCTTGGTAATCGTTAGCATTAAAGCGCATATCGGTACACTTGTTAAAAACTTAAAGTTGCAAATACTAATCAAAATGATGGCTTGCAAAATCAAACACACGTATCAGACGTGGAATAGCACCACGACAATCGCGTACTCAATGCGATGCCATGGACAGAGAAAAACATCCTATGGGCAGGGGGTGTGAGCGGATTTTGGGAACAATGAGGTGGGGCGAGCTGTAAATTATCGAAGAAATGAAAGTGAGTTAGGCGTGGATGGGGCCGTTCTGTTGCCGTGCAGATTTGAGTCCTGACCCACAGCATCTGACCGCGAGGACGCAAAAGGGAAGCCGGGCCGCGCGTGCGTCTGGGCCATACGACAGATTGAGCCTTTCGCGTGCACGCGGGTAGCCGGTGTTGCTGGGCTGCACGTCGGCCTTCTGCTGTGGGAATTCAGCCCGGAAGGAGTTGGGGCCATCCATACCAGGCCAGTGCTAACAGTCGAAGTGGCCATTAGGGCTGTGCAAATCTCAACCGAACCGAAAAAACCGGACCGAAAAAACCGAACCGAACCGGTCAACTCGGTTTGACCGGTTTTCGGTATTCGGTTCGGTTTTTTATTTTAGGTTTTTTTTGGTGTTCGGTTTTTCGGAAAACCGACTAAAACCGAAAATCAAACATTATCGGTGCATGCAGATACCCTAACCCGCCTGGGCCTCCGCCTCCCTGGGCCCCCACTCCCGGCCCAGATCCCCACGCGCCCGCCTCCCGGCCCCGAATCCCCATCGCGCCGCCTCGCCTCCGCCCTCGCTCGCGGCCTCGCCCGCCTCGTGCTCGCGGCCCACCGCCGCCTCCTCCTCGCTCGCGGCCTCCGCCTCCTCCTCGTGCTCGCGCTCCGCCGCCGCCCTCGCTCCTCCTCCGCCTCCTCCCCGCCGCCGCCCGCCCGCCTTCTCGCCTCTCTCGCCCGCCCGCCTCGCCGCCCGCCGGCCAGCCTCCTCCGCCCCGCCTCGTGCTCATGCCGCCCGCCTGCCGTGCCCGCGGCCCGCCGCCTCCTCGCGCCGCCTCGCCGCCCGCCCGCCCGCCTCTCGCCTCGCCCCGCCCTCGTCGCGCCCGCCGCCGCCTCCTCCGCCCGCCCGCCCGCCGCCGCCTCCTCCTCATGGTCGCGCCTCCTCCTACCGAGGTAATATCAATTTACATTATCTGGTGTTGTTCTGCATTTACTCTCATACTAATATTGGTTTTGTGTCTTTTCCCCATTTTATGGTTTATTGCTTTGTTGTTTCAACTTGTCTCCATTCTGTTGATTGAAGAGGGAACCAATGGTTACATCATGATCAGTGCAAATGGTGGAAAAAATGGTGACTTTGAATGGTTTGTTAACTTTGAATTTTTGATATAATGATGTGTGCCAGCGCTGGATGGATAATTGATAATTGATGTGTGGTCAGAGGCTGTAGTCTCGCCGCCTATTTGGTTTATGTGTTGCAAACAATGCACCGCCGCTTGAGTGATATGTGTTCTTGGTTTATGTGCTATTGTGTCGCTAGTCTTTGTTGGTTTCATTTTTTGCCACGCCGTCTTCGTTCTACTGTGCCATACTGCCATGTTATAGCTATTTGTTCAATTACTGCCAGTCTGGAATGGTGACTTTGAATGGTTTGTTAACTTTGAATTTTTGATGTAATGATGTGTGACAGCAGTCAGTTGTTAATGAGTCAATGTATTCTGAATTTTTGATTGTAAATGGATAATTCGAGTCTAGAGATGAGATTAACGTTTAGCAATTCGCGTAAACTTTGGTAAAATTGGTATTAACCGATACCGTACCGAAATAAAATGGTATTTACCGATACCACACCGTATTTTGAAAAATACCGTATTTTCCGAAATACCAAAACCGTATTTACCGATCAAACCGTATTTACCGAACCGTATAAACCGAAAAAACCGAACGAACAGTCCTAGTGGCCATCGAGGGGCTGTGCCCAAGCTTCTGAACGTTTCTGATCGACGGGAAAACTCTGAATTATATAGCTCACAGCTCGTTCACAGCACGGTAGTCTGTAGCATTTGCCCGTTCAAAGATTGGGTTTCTGGAAGAAGAAAACTAGTGCGTGGGGTAGTGATTATTAGTAATGGTGTGTGCACATCTTTGGCTATACCTCAAGTGAGTTCAGGGATATGCATAATTCATTTTCTAACAGAGATGCATCAGTTGCCATCAGACCGCCGCATGCGCCTGATGGAACTGAGGAGAGCCAATTAGAGGGGCTAAACTCGATCGGCCAAAGTCCCCGAAGATAAGGTCGGCACTTATTCTGTCTCCACGCCCACAGAAACCTACATTTCGCCCCCATGAATTCCGGTTCAGACGCAGAGACAAGTCGGGGAATCAGACAACAGTGTAAGACAACAAGCGCAAAAGGCCAACGCTCAAGCCTGTTTTGTCCTGCGCGCAACCGTGCGTTCCATCACGGCATCCATACAAAGCGCAAGTTGTTCTTGGCATTAGGACTCTCTGATAAGCTCTCCATATTGTCCTCCGTCCAGTCACAGTCACAGGTCATGAGCGCGTGCACTGGGCAGGATTCCCAAGGATCTCTGGGCTTACGAGAAAGCAGAGCCTAACGCCAATTAGGGTCTTAAGTAGCCTCCAAAAACCGGTCATTTTGGCAGTTGTCTTTATTCTCTCCAAGAACTAGTTATGGTGGAGACGTGGAGTCACACTAGGCAGGGTGAGCCGAGCAGTGACAAAATGAATCCCTCGGCGCCAGGGGATGTGCCAGTTTGGTGGCTTGCAGCTAACAAGGTTCAGTTTTGCAATCCAATCTACAGGTAACTAGTCACTGCCCGTGTGGCTAAGGGCATCCACAGTGTATAAAAACAGAGGCTTTGCCCACCCAAGGCCGACCTTATACATTACAAGGGTGACCTTAAGCAGCTATAAGCAAAAACCCAAGACAGGTCCTCAAGCTAAAGACCTGACCATAAGCATTAAAATACATTTTTTCTTTATCTGACAAATGGGACCATCTTAAGACCTAGTGGTTTATATACATTACAACATTGGCCTTAAGGTTTAGATGAGATCCACCTTAAGATCTCTTAGGTTATATACACTATGGATGCCCTAAGGGCGTAATTGAGCTCTGACGAGGGCACTGGGCATATCTGAAATCTGATCCATATGTTCCCCCATTCATGCCTCACTTCGACGGGTTTTTTAATGTGTGGGGATCTCAGCCTGGGCCAATCCACATATAGAGGGGGACAAAGAACTCTCATGAATCAACCCGTGATCGCGCTGTTTTCGGCTCGTCCAAACAAAACTTCAGTCTATTGTTTTTTTTTATTTATCAAACTTTGCTTTAGCACAGATCAGTTGGAGTCCGATAGGGCCTGTCGATCGAGTGTGTTAATTGGTCCTGTTCAGTTGGGAAGTAAGGGGTCGAAATGGAATTACTGTAGTTAGAGAAGCAGTGAGGACCTGCACGGCACGGCACGGCGGTGGGTTAGGGACGACCACAAGAGTAGCTTTTAGGCTGCCCAAGAGAAGCAAAGAAGCAGCAACGCAAGAGGACCATATGCATCGATCGCCATTGAATTCCAAAAGGCCTTCGTCACCTTATCTCATGCATCTCCATCTTTGGGACCTCACCTCACCGGCGACCTGCCTAGATCTGCCTGCGAGCATACACATCGGCCAGTGTCCCGTCCTCCTCGTCCGGATCAGGGTTTTCAATACCGGTCTATTTTTTTTACCGATGGGGCTGATACAGGCCATAATCCCAATAATAAAAAAAATTGGCCAAAAAATCCAAACAAAATTTGAATTTCAAAAAATCGGTTTAAAATATCGGCCAAAATGTTTTGAAAACCAATTTCAACAAAATTTCTTCTACATTTGATAAAATTCATGCGGAATAATTTTTCGGAGCCAATTTACAATTTTACTGGGACCGATATAGCTAATAAAACCGATAATCAAAACCATAGTCCGTATATGTACACAGCTGCAAGTGACCATGTATCGCTTGCACAATATATGGGCATGTTCTTTTCAGCTTCTAAAAGCTGTTTTTCTGCTTTTCTACAGTAACTAGCTTTTAAACGTGGTATCTTTTGAAGATATGGTCTACTAGTTGATTGTAGTATATACTATACCGATTTCATTTATATCGGCAAAAACCGCACGTGAATTTCTGTACTATAAGTTTCAGCCAAAAAGAACAGACCGCTAGCTCAAGCTGTGGTACGGCCGGAGAGACGAGCACATGGAATTATTGTGCGTGTTTTAAATGGGCAGGCATCTTTGAGCGCCCAACAGGAGGCACGAGCGTCCGGGAACGCACCGTCGCTGGGCATCCAATTCGTGGTGCCTTCGGAAGCCAAGCATTAAGGCGAGCCAACAATAGAAGTTTGTTAGGCTCGACAGCTAGGGCAGCACATGGGCACACGCAGCATATTGCCGGTGTGGATTTTAGTAGCACTAGCTACCATAGCTATCCCTCTCGATCTCTCGTGCAAGCCACATGGGATCAGGGCCTAATTACCTAGTTATTATGTACGTTGATAGATTCCTGTATGTATACGTCCGTGAAAACAGCCTCTAAGATGGTCAGAGTAATTGATCGATGAGATAATCGAGCATGTCTGTAAAAAGGAAATTGCTTCGATCGGAGCCGAGGTGACGGCCGGCCGGCTCCAGTGCCGGCCGTTGCGTCGCTTTCGGCTATCCCACAGCGATCCATGTCTCGGGGATCACCGAAAGCAACGGATGGGGATCCACGCTGCGCCCTACTGCTGCCTGCCTGTTTCTTGTCATGCTGTCTTGTTTGCCTGGCTCGCCCTGTGGCTAGTCCAACCTACCGTTGCTCCTTCACACTAGCTAGCAGCTAGCTAGGCGGATGCCGTCAGTACAGTGTTGCATCTCTGTCTCGTCAGGTCTCCACCCCAATGACGTGCTATGCATGTACCGACAGGCCAACTCCAACATTAGCAGTAGTTATAGCTTCACAGGTTTCAACCTAGATGGCAACTGGCGTGCGTCAGAAGAAGCGCGACTCGGTCTTTTGCTAGGTTGGGGCTCTAGCTATGACTTGCTAGGTGTTCTGCTACGCTGGCTCATCGAGTGGCCGTCGCTGATCATCGATCGATCGATCATATGCATCAGTCACCAATCACAGATTCACCTAACAGTCATTAAGCCTAGCTAGTGCTAGATGGACTGGTTGCTTAAGCACAGCTCGATTGATCTGATCACACGATGGATGGATCGACAAGTACCCGGTGTAGCTACTTGACCTGACAAAACAAGAAGTACAGTGATCCTCTAATCTGTTTGGATCGAGTTCTCGTCATTGTATCGGTCGATCGTTCCATCGGTTCAAATTAACTATCTTATAAATAAACTTGCTCTCCAATTCATAACGTTTAGTCAGATCGGAGCCAAGCAGGGCGACGTCAAAGCTGGGCCGTAGAAGTAAACGCGACCGAGACACGACGACAACCGGGCACGTGCCGTACGTCCTGAATCCTGCTCCTCACACCGGCCGGACTACCCCCAAAGCTACATGTTAACCACCAATGGACCGAGCCAACTCGAAGCCATCGCCTAATCCGTACGTATCTGCTACGAGACAAGAGCCTTACAGAGACCAGAGCTGCCATTGTCTGCTAGTGAGGAGTTAGCTCGCTATCCATGACCAGACTAAAATTAATATCATGTGCAACGCACGTACTGTCGGATCGTTGTGGGTACTGACGTTTCCGTGATCAATTTGCCAGTGCCACCACTGTCCAACACGTACCTACGTACGCCTGCTAAAACTTGAAGTTTCTACACTGACAACAAAATGACGAAGCGCTGGGGCAGGCAGGCCATCCGATGCAGCTTGGCCCTTGGCTCTCGTCGTGGCTCCACAGGATCGATCCATGCTGATGCATGCGAGCCATGGACAGATCCACCGGGTACGTACGTACGTACATACCACGTATGTATGTACGAAATGCTGCAGCCATGTCATCGACGCACGTCAGGTGGGTCCACGGCGTGGACTGGAGACGATCAGACGAGGGAACTGAACGGCAGCGCGCTGCTGCGAGCCTCGGAAGGACAAACAGCGGACCGCAGCGTGGCGCAAGCACGTCCGTGCGCTGCGCTGCACTGCGCGGCACGCACGCCGAGGACGGCCGTGTGCCTGATGCAAGCACACCATCAGTCGTGCAAGGCCGGCAAGGGACCCGCCGGGGCAGTCCTGCCGGTCTGTGCACCTGCCTTCTACATATCGGTCTGTGCCCCCAAGCGGCTAGCTATTATACGTGCAACAAAAAACCTTTGTTACGGTCAAATATGTAAGTGTGCTACGGTATGTATATATATATCCGTATATATGTGCATGAAGTTGGTAACTAAAATTTGGATAGTCCGACCGAAAGAGAAAGAACCGTGTCAAAATTGGCTAGCCAAAATCTGGTGCTCGTTTGGCTAAAGCTGCTAAATGTTCACAGGAACTGAAATACAAAACATCAGGCATGAATGCCATGCAGGGCAAAAGAAAAGTACTCCTACATGTACGTGCTTTTCGTTGTGGACGATGCCACGCTCGTACCCCAGAAACGCACGCAAACGGACGTGCGAGCTGAAGCCCGCGCGCACGGCCGGAGACGGGGCAGGACAGAGCAGGGTAGGCGGGAGAAAACGACCGCGCCTTCAAGGAGATGTGTGCGGATGGACCCGCAGCACAGTTACTTGACGCAGTGGATCCCACCTTGTTACACTCCGTAGAAGTGGCGAAGCCACGACGAAAGTAAAAAAGGTGGATTAATTGGATTAATCTAAAATTGAAAAATTGTTCATACCACCTAAATGATCTTAAATACTTGTATACTACACGTACATACCCTCCGTTACACGAGATACTCCCTACATTACGAGATATGATATAGGATGTAATTACACCCGGGTGTAGAAAAGAGGCTTCCTATATTATATATATATATATATATATATATATATATATATATATATATATATATAGTATTTTATATTTTATTAAGTTGTGCTCGGGGAGTAGATAAATTTTTTATGTAATATGAAAAATTTTCATGTAAAAAACTTACCTTTATCATCAGTAAAGTTTATGTCGATTTCTCAATTCATTAAGTACTTATATATTTCTTAGCCCCGATTGCTTGTTTAGTAGAAATAATTACTAAAAAAGCAGTGGATCAAGAGTAAAAGAGTAATTTGCTCTGACCAATGGACTAAGTACATATTGATTATGTTGTAGAAAAGATCAAATTGTCACTGGGAAATCACTTTGGTCGAAACCAGTAGATGATTTTGATCAATCTTAGATACCAGCTCATAGATTTCTTTGAGCAACCATCTGATCGAGCAATACACAAAGTATTTATCAGACCAGGGTACTCAGGGAGCAACCTCTGGGGGTTTATGACCATGGAGGTATACTGCCACAGGGGTCCACGACCACGGGTCCACGTAGCTTTAATTTAATATTAAAGATGTATTTAGGGTTTTATTTAATCATCGTCATGTGTGCAACAATCAACAACAAATGTTGCAACATTGAGATTTTGGCAACCATGTTGTAGCCCATTTCTTCGTTTGTTGCAGGATCTTCTCTAATTTGTTGTGGATTTATTGCTCGGTTATTGTATTTTTTTGTTGTAATATTTTGATGTCATGTATACAACAATTAGCATAATAATTGCAACATCATGATTTTTAAGATACAAATATATATTTTTTTCGTTGCATTTGTTAGATGCAATGTGTGTTCTCCGAGTTATTTTTGTTGCAAGTGTCATCCCAAATTGTTACATATATGTTTTCAAGATGTTGCAAAAGTTTGATTAATTTTTTCAAACTTACGTGCTTGTTTTTAAATATGTCTATGTATGCAAACAAGATGTATAATTTCTAAGTGAATTTTGACAAGAAACTAAATTACCCCTCCATATTTTTCGAGATCAAAGTACTTATGCTATATATGTTGAAATTTTTTGTTGCATTACCGTCGAGACATATTACACCGACGTGTACGATGAGAAAGTTTTCCATCGTACTTCCGGGCGCCTTTAACTTTTGACTTTTGATTTCTTCAAAAGTCAAAATAAATAAGATGATTTTTTAAACCGATATTTTAAATGATTTTCTGAATCTAAAACCATATACGTTGTCCATATTGATATCTCCACCTGTCTCAAAAAACACAGATAAAATTATTAACTACAGCTAAAAGCTATGATCCAACGCCTAAGAAAACAAGGTATCCAGAAAATATGTTTATCGGGGATATTATCGCGGCCATATGTGCCAGCGATGCCGGGCAGCGCCCAGCGAGCGCGACGTGCCGGATGCAACAACAGACCCAATCGGTTGTTGCCATTACTGACCGTCGCCTCGCTAGCTTGCCCCGCGCGCGCGCAGGCGAGAGGCACGGACAGGGGCGCGCTAGCCGCGCGCACGGCCGACGTGGGCGGGGGCATGCCGCGCCATCGTTGATGTGAGCGCGCCCGCGCCGTGGTCCTCGCGACGCTGACCGCGCGCGCGCGGCTCCATCGGGCGATCGACGGGCCGGGAGACGTACGACGTCCACCGTTCGCCCAATTAATAGAGCATGGACTCCACTACTGTTGATACCCTCTGGAGTCCATCTCTCCACAGCCCGTGCCCTGGCAGCTTCTATCTCCCTGTGCCCAGACGTTAATGGCTTATGGCGAAGTTTGATTGGGAGAATATCTGTAGATAGGATAATCAAACCACTAGGCCACTACAAAATTGTGCGATGGCTTGCGAAATGAACTTCTGGGCAGGTCAGATTCGTTAGTTAAGAATGTTTGCCACGATATCGTGACAGGCAGCATTCCAAAACGGAAGCCAAAATGGTTGGTTGTACATGACCTGATGACCATGTTAAAAGAAAGCCGAAAACGTCAACTAAACCAAGAGGCGCAGGCTCATCCACGGCGCGCCCACTTGCCTTTGCCTCTTCCGGGCAACATATCGAACCCAATAGCTGCAAAATCTCAAGGCCTTATGCCCTTAATCCTCCTTATCCTCCAAATTCTCTAATAGGCTCGTACCATTAGTTAATCTGTGTCGAACCAATGTCACTAATCAAAAGATCAGTAAACAAATCTGGAAGTGAGGACACGCGATACTGTCGCTGAGCAACATGATCGGAGCACGTATATATCTACAGCATCGTTGCATGCATGAGGTTTCTACATATGCGACTACATTTACACTGTACGGCTATTTACACGTATAGCCGTACAGCGAAGGAGCAGTGGGGGAACGAGAGCATTTTAATCAATCTGTCGGGGTCAAGGGTAGTTTCGTAACTTCAGCCAGGAAGGATGACAAGCTGATATTTACCTGCTATCCTTGTGCGATGCAGAGGCGAAGCTGAGCGGGTGGAGCTCTTGCCGCTCCCAGCTCGTCGACAAGCACACCCACCAAAACCAGATGAACGATCACGTAGAACCATTCTTCTAGAACGTTCTAGACACCACACAAGCCCTGAAGCCCTTGTGCCTCGCCTCATGCAGGACTTCCAGGCAATCCCGAACCTCGCCGGGCGGCTGTTCGGCGGCGCGGCGGCGGCTGACCTCCGGCGCGCGCAGGCGCAGCACGGCCCGGCTGCGCGGTGCAGCGGGCTTTCTCCTGCGGCGCCGGAGGCGGTGAAGTGCCCACGGTGCGAGTCGACCAACACCAAGTTCTGCTACTACAACAACTACAACCTCTCGCAGCCGCGCCACTTCTGCAAGAACTGCCGCCGGTACTGGACCAAGGGCGGCGTTCTCCGCAACGTCCCCGTCGGCGGCGGCTGTCGCAAGGCCAAGCGCAGCTCGTCTTCGTTTGCCTCCTCGGCGCCCTCCACCCCCACGGCAACCGATGCCAAGAACCCGCGGCGCTCCTCGGCGTCGTCCTCCCGCTCCAATAGCGGCAGCACGAGCCCCACGGCCGCCGCGGCGACGATCCCTACCGCTCCGGCCACACCTTCGTCCAACACCATCACCATCACAAACCCCTTCACGACAGACGTGCCACCCCCGGCGCCGATATTCGCCGACCAGGCAGCTGCGCTCGCATCCCTATTCGCGCCTCCTCCGCCGCCTCTCCCGGTGTTCAGCTTCTCGGCGCAGCCGAAGACGGAGGAGGGGATCGCCTCAGTGCTACTAGCAGGACAGGCGGCCCCGCCTGATGCGCCCAACTGCACCGCCACCGCCGCCGACATGACGGTGTTCACGTCTCTGGACACGGGGATCTTCGAGCTCGGCGACACGTCGCCGACCGCGTACTGGAACGCCGGGAGCTGCTGGACGGACGTCCCGGACCCCTCCGTCTACCTACCCTAGTTTGGTTTAGTTACTTATCACGATCACTTTGATTAAGCTGTGGTTAAATGCTTCTTAACGACGACCGCTAGCTAGTAAGTATATCTACTATACCTAGTGTGTACTGCCTGCCTTTATTTGTTTTTCTTTCTTGTCTTGCTGGCTGCACAGGTCTGTGTAAGAAAGCTAACCTTTGTGTGTGTACGAGTGGATCGGTCACTGTGGTGGAGAATTTGGCCAGAGTTTAGATGAGCATAACTTGAATTTTGAGATCATATGTGCCTATGTTCTTTTCGTCTTTTTTATATAGAAAAACAATATACAAGATTCTATAACTAACGTGGCATCCTATGTTGAGAGTCTATATAGACATATCCTGACTTTACTTTACAATGGCTCTGAATTCTAAATAGACCCTGAATCATGACCTTTGACGATTACGACTGCTACAGTATACACACTGATCGTAGGTTATAGTGGTCGTATAGAATAGCGTGGTTGTAGGACTGGTTGCAAATTCGACCAGACTTGAAGATAATTATATTAACTCTATTAATCTTTTTCTTAATCTTATTGCCTCCCATCGATGTTCCATACACCGATTTTCTTCCTTATTTTCATGAATTCAATCTTCCAAGTGACTTGGTCAGGATATCAGTGAGCTGTTCTTTTGTGCTAATGTAATAGAAACGGGTATCGGTGTGTTTGCTTCTCTCATGGTAGACTGGGTTCTTGCACAACGTAATTGCAGAATGATTATCGATCTTCAGAGATACCTTCTCAACCTTCGTTTCTAGCATATCAGCCAACAATCGTCCCAGCCATACCTCCTGACATGCTGCAGTACAAGATGTAATGTACTCCGCTTCACACGAGGATAAAGAGATTATCTTATGCTTCCGTGAATACCAACTGATTGGGTTCGACTCAAGAAAAAATGATATGTCCGAAGTGCTCTTCTGGTCATCAGTATCGCTGGCTAGGCCACTGTCAGTGTAACCGAGTAGCCCCAAACCTTCTTGTTTCTCGTAGAAACTTTCGTAACTCAACGTTCCATTCACATACCTCAGTATGTGCTTTACATCACCCACATGCTCTGTAATCGGCTTCTCCATGTACTTGATCAGCATGCCAACCGAGAACGCTAAGTCTGGACGTGTGTGTAGCAAGTATCTCAAACTTCCGACTATGCTTCGGTACAGAGTCTAGTCTGTAGGAGGGTTTGTGCTATCCTTGCTCAACTTCAGGCGGGGTTCCTTTGAAATTTGCGTTGGATTGCAATCCTTCATGCCGCATTTCAACCAATAAACTCTCTTTTTCTTGGCTTTGTTTGTACACTGCATACTCTAGCGGGCATCTTTTAAAGCTGAGTGTCATCAAGGACTTGTTTAGTTTTGAATTCCAAGCTTTGGGGTTTGACGCAGACCATAAAGAGCTTTGTGCAATCTTAACAACAGGTGTTCTCCTTTCTTCTCAAATCCTAGAGGTTACACAATATAGACTTCTTCTAGGTTGCCGTTGAGAAGGTTAATTTTATATCCATATGATGAACTCTCCATCCTTGATGCGTCACGATAGCAATAAGCAGATGCACAATTTCTAGCCTCGCAACAGGGACAAAGACTTCATCGAAATCAACACATTGTCGCTGAATGTACCCCTTTGCAACTAGCCTTGCCTTGTGCTTTATGATCATGCTTTGAGTGTCCTTCTTTAACCTATAGACAAGTTTAATCTGATAAGTCTATGGCTGTCTGGCAATGGGACAAGTTGGCGTGTCTCATTCTCCTCCTCTATAGCTCTTCTCCACTCTGGTTTCATCTTGGCTTCTTCAAAGTTCACATGCTCCTCCTCTCCGAGTAAGCAGAACTCTGAATCTTTCAGCTCTATGGTAGATGTGGCATCATAGGGATATTCGATGTCACGCTCCCATCGTGGTCCTTCAGTTGAGCTCTCGTCGAGCTCCATCCTTAGCGAAGCTCCAGGTAAGACCAGCGCTCCCAACATTGCTGTAGAAGTGCTTGGTATAGATGACCCGGTCATGGTTGTGCCTAGTGTTGCCACTCCATAGTCGTGTCCTCCGACTACGTCCCCTGTGGTCATAGTGTCATAAGCCAACACGTGGTCGTCAGATCTACGACCGCGTTGTGGTCGGATAGTTTGACTACGCCCTTTGTGGTCGGCATGTCGATTGTCTTCACGTGATCGTCAAGACCTACATCAGTGTTAGAAGAATAATGTACTGTGAAGATGTATTTAATCCGTCGTACCTCTATCGAGAGATCTCTGCTCCACTCCCACTTCATCTCCTCAAACACTACATCACGAGTCACCACAACTCGTCGTGTCGCTGGATCAAACATCCAATAACCTTTTATCCTCGGATCATACCCAATGGCACCATTGGATTGCTTCGATCTGCTAGCTTGGAGAGGTGTGGCGTGGTCGTCTTTACATGTGCAACACACTCGAAAATGCGGAGGTGACCAACACTTGGCTTGTGGTCGTAGTAGGCTTCATAAAGAGTTTTGCCGATGACGCTTTTTGTTCATGCCCAATTTAGGAGATAAACGACAGTCGATATTGCTTCTCCCCAAAATTCGAGACTCCCATGCTCTTCAATAGACTCCTCGCCATTCCGACCACTATCTGGTTCCTCCTTTTGACCACACTGTTCTTTTGGGGAGAATAAGGTGTTGCCAGATAACGCCTAATTCCTAACACTCACAATAGTCCATGAACTCATTCGAGGTAAACTTTCCACCGCGGTCGGTGCGCAGAGCTTTCAACCTTAGATATTTCTCCATCTCAGCTGCAACCTTGATTCTCTTAAATGCCTCGAATGCTTCAACTTTGCTTTGGAGTAATGCTAGCCACATAAACCTTGTGTTGTCATCCACCAACAGTAGGAAGTATCGATTTCCTCCATGCGTGGTCGAAGTGATTGGCCCACACTAGTTACCGCGCCATAGCTCGAGGGGAATGACTGCTCGGTATAGAGACGTGGTTAGAAACATGTTCCGGTGTTGTTTGCTGACCAGACAATTATCGTAGATGCACTCCACATGCTCGATCATGGGCATCCCTTGCACCATCTTCTTGTGAGCCAGATCCTTCAGGGCATGAAAGTTCATACGCCTGTACCTGGCGTGCCATCGCCATGCCTCTTCAGTGCTTCTTGCCATAAGACATTCCGGGAGAGCCGGATTGATGTGTAACACATACATCCAGATTTTTGACTTGCTTACTTTGGCTAACAACCTGAGAGTTCTGTCTAAGATCAACATCACTCCTCCTTCGACCACAATCTTTCAGCCATTCTCATCCAGTTTTCCGATGCTGATTATATTACTTCTCAGCTTCGGGATGTAGTAAACATTCATGAGGATACGATGTTCACCCGTAGAACACTCCAACAGCACCAAGCCCATTCCTTGTATCTCCACAGCCGAACCATCTCCAAATTTGACTGAGCCTTTTACCATCGCGACAATCTCAGTAAATTTCTCCTTGCAGCCGATCATATGGTTACTTGCACCGATATCAAGATACCAAGCCTTGTTTTGAGTGCCGCTAAGCTTCGGCGTCACCTTATCTTCGTGCAGAAATACCTGCTCTTCAGGCGTCGAGACTGTATGGACGAGTTCGCATGCTTCGACCATCAGCAGTTGAGGATCTTCGTCATTCTGTTTCGCCACGAGATTGGCTCTTTCTTTTCAGTTTGGTTTTAGATACTCTTTCACAAAGTGCCCATACTCGTTACAATTAAAACACTTGACCTTGGTCTTGTCGAAGTTTGACGTCATTCGTTCATCGATGATGTACGGCTGCATCCCAAACCTCTTCCATTACAACCTCCTCTTTTGGCACTAGAAGCGCCCTCATGCTTCTTTGTCTTTGAGCTTCTCTCTTCCCACTTGTTCTGGGTAAAGAGAAGTTTGTCACTCCCGTCCTTTGAGTGCCGTCGACTCTTGAGTCCTTTCTCGTAGGTTTTGAGGCGACCAATCACCTCCAAGAGCGATATTGTTGCGACATCGCCGAACTATTCAATCGTTCTGATAATATGGAGGAAGCGATCTAGAACCGAACTGAACAGTTTTTCGATGACGTCGCACTCTTGCAGCTTAATGCCGAGCGAACAGATCTCAGTTGCCATTTCAGCGCTTAAGCACTTGCCTTCTTGACGCAATCTTCACCTATTCGCATCTCCCTGAGTGCATTCCAGACTTCTTTCGCCGTCTCCTTCTCCGCGATTGACATCATTACGTCATCTGGCACCGCTTGCGAGATGGCCACCATCACACCTTGATCCTTATCGCTGTCATCATCTCCATCTTCGATTGCCGACCATACGCCTAACAAATGCAAGATTAACTTCATCTTAACGGCCCATATACCATAATTCATTTCGCTCAATATCGGGTATTGGATTGGGATCGAGGCGCTTCTTGCCATCGGCTTGACGAACACGCCTGACTTCAATGGATCGAGCTCATTGCCCGTGGTCTTGATAAGCACTCCCGACTTCGACGGATCACCGACATTGCCGGCCATCGCTTCGTCCCCTTAGGCTCTGATACCAATTGTTGGAGAATTTATCCAGGGTCTAGACGAGCGATGAACTTAAACTTTGAGATCACGCACGTGAACACGAATAAACACAGATAGTTCTTTTGGCGACGCGATACGTTTGCATTCTTTTCATCTTTCTTATATAGAGAAGCAACATACAAAACTCCGTAACCAACGTGGCATTTCATGTTGAGAGTCCTACATGGACACACTCTGACTACCCTTTACAATCACTCTGAATCATAAACAGACTTTGAATCCTGACATTTTACGACTACGACTACTACAATACTTTTACGACTGCTACAATACTTTTATGACTGTGACTGCTACAATATACACATTGGTCATAAGCTATAGTAGTCGTATAGACTGCCGTGGTCGTAGGACTGATCGTGGATTCAATCGGACTTGAAGACAACTAGATTAACTCTATCACCTTATCACTACAAACGAATCGCAATACTTCTTTTTTTTTACTCTAGATCGTCAATCTCTCCAATGCATGTTTTTACAATATGGTGATACTATATTTGGGCGTTTGAATGGTCAAAGCGCTGATGATTAGAGATTATTAAGGCATGTACAATGATACATGTCAGCTATCTGTAAACGTATGTCACATAGAATTTTGGGTGATGTGGAGGAGAAAGAAGGAGGAGAAAGAAAGTTGATGTCTACTATTTAACAGACGGTCTTATAGACGATTTTTTACTATCTATACCATTGTATAGACAACTATATAGACAACAAAATAATTGTATAATAATATTACATACAACTATATACATAACATATTGTATATATTATTTTTAATTCTATCTATAAATGATACGAAAACGTATTATAGACCATGTTATTTATACTGTTGTACATGCTTTCTTAGCGGTGGCCTTTTAGTTAGTAGTTGGTTTGTTAATTTTAGGTGCCCGTACGTGCCTTTCGCTCTCCGGGGAGTTTGTGTCGACGCAGATGGCACTGGCTCGCGTACATTGCTTCTCTGTGCACCCGTACATACGTGCGTAGGTCGATCCGTTGGCTCGATCAGCCTTTAGGCATGGCGCGGCATACTTCCGTGCCTTCGCTATATTAACTGCGTGTGGCGTCACACTAGCTTCACTTCCGACCCACCCCTGGGTCCCAAAATGAAGGAAACTACGCCCTTATGGTCAGTGGGTTGATCCATTCTGTACTACATAACTGCACCAGAAGAGTCGCCACAAATTACCATGCAATAAGTTCAGTGGGTTGATCCTACTGTCATAATTAAGCAGAAGAAAGATTCAAAGAGCAACCATGCGTAGCCGGCTGAGCTCGCTGGATGTTACCATGCAATAAGTTTGTAACATGAAATTTTCCGTTGAAGATTTCATACGCGAGACCAACATCATAACTGCACCAGAAGAGTCGCCACAAATTGACTGGCTGGAACTTAGAGAGAGTACCATTACTAACTCTGATCGCATCCACCGATTGCGCTCAACTGGGGTCACATTTTTAATTAGATTTCCGATCAAGTCATGGCACTGAAGATTTTCATCAAGTCTACGAAGTTGATAGGGAACTGAAACCAGCAGAAATGATAGCCGTCCAGAAAAATATTATCCGATGCTGCTGCATGTACTGTGATGTATCGAGAGCCTTACTTGGACCCTACCTAAGGACTACCGGTGATGTCATTCTTGGTACAGTAAGATGCATGCATCGGTGTACCGACCGCACGACCGTCGCCCATGCCCTGCCTATCATAGGTTGCGTCAGGAGGTGAACCGATTTGTCAGGTACCTGCCTATCCGCTTCTCCAGTACGTTCTAAAGAAATAGCCAAAGAAATACATGCACAAATTAATATAAGCCTATTTTATTTGGAGGTGGGCAATACGGGCATACTTAGGCACCGCTCAATATGACTTGAGTTTCTGGCTTCTGGCTTATTTTTGCACTATTTATAATTTCGTCTTTTTCTGAATTTTTGACTTTTTTTGAG
Organism: Bonia amplexicaulis; assembly: GCA_036346245.1. Taxonomy (NCBI): domain Eukaryota; kingdom Viridiplantae; phylum Streptophyta; class Magnoliopsida; order Poales; family Poaceae; genus Bonia; species Bonia amplexicaulis. The sequence continues at coordinate 29,530,462 of CM070738.1, read as the reverse complement.
CTTTTTTTCCGGTTCTTTTTTTCCCGTATTCGTTTGCGTTGTCTGTGATGGGCTAACAAATTTTTTATATTTTCAATTTTTAAATTTAATTATGTTAAATAAGACTGTCACCACAATGTTTTTTCACCATTACAAGTGTTTTCAGCCATAAGCCATCAAAAATAAGCCGAACTGAACACCACCTTAGAACGCATGCGAAATTAAAATTCCTCATAAAAACATTTGCACGTGAAATCGCGAAAATTTCTACGTTCCTCGTAGGGCATGCGGAGAGCATGGCTTTGATATACCTCTAATGGCAATGGCAGGGCGGCATGGTGTGAACCGAAAAGTGTGAACCACACGCAAGAGCAGGTACGGTGGTGTCACTAATTTGTGCAAGAGTTGTTACAGATTGACTAGTTAATCTCTCCCTGCTGGTAGCAATGATTGCTCTGTGCTCAAGAAATCTTTAGGCTGAGAGTTATTACTGTCCATGGCCTACGAGATGGACAGCAAACAGAACACACAAGGCTCTAGCCGTGGAGAGCTCTTTATTAGAGCTTTCAAAAGCTGCTTTTTGGCTTTTCTACAGTATCTAACTTTTAAACAAAGTATTTTTTCAAGATAGGATCTACTAGTTAATTATAGTACATACTTTATTGACTTTATTTATATTAACAAAAATCACATGTGAGTTTCTGTTACTCTGTAATCTCTCATACAAACAATTTAAAATCACAAGTCAGCAAATTAAAACCATGTTCGCACCAAAAAGAACAGACCCTTTATTTGAGCTTAAGCTTCTAATTTCTAATTTATTATTTTTAAATTTAAATCTTTTATGATTTTTTTTGTGTTTTTAGCTTTTTTATCGGTTTATTTTTTTCATATTCGTTTGTATTATCTATAATTGGCTCTATTATTTTTATATTTAATTTTTTAAATTTAATTACGTCAAATAAGTTATCATTCGATACGTATAATTTTAGCCTGTTATAGTATTATTTTAACTATGAGTTATTTTTTAGCCAAAATAAACGGGCTGTTAAGCCACCAGAGGCTGCGACACTGCGTCGACACGTATTCTCCATCATTACTTACCTGAACTGTTCCGCCATGACCCACTCTGAAAGGCACAGGAGATGAGTCTGAACAAGGAAGGTACGGGGTTCTAAACTGTGCAGTAAGACTGTCTGTGTGCCGTGCCCTACTCCGATCGTCGACGTCGTGGTTGCAGGTCGCGTCACAGATGAAATCTCCCCTCGATCGGCTTGACTGGCTCGACGACCGTCCAGCGACAAAATTAGAGGCGGATTTGTTTGCCTGATATCTTACGGTTTATAGTTTAAATATTTAAATTATGTCTATAGTTTATAATTTAAATATTTAAATTCTATCCATTTATAAAAAATAGTATATATAGATAAAATAGTTATATGTAATTTTAGCCTATTAATTCTGTCTAAAAAAAATGTATTGTTTAAAAGCTAGTTACTGTAGATAATACGAGCATAAGGTACAAATAAGCACATTCGAATCCACCCTAAATACTTGATTGAAATATATTATTTTTTTGTATGAGAGAAATGAATTAGCACCATGTATATATTCTCATGGAATACAATTGAATTTTGTCGATTGTTCGATCAGAAACCGGACGCTCTAGGTTGAGGTGCTACAGTAAACAAAGGTTGCTCATCTCTCCTTCTCCTTGTTCATCTTGTGTTTCCCATTTTTGAGAGTGTGAGTATCTCATGAACGCTCTTAAAAAATTTGTAGAGGTAAGAAAATGCTCAATCTTATCTTAGACAAATCTAAAACTTGCAAGTTTAATCAAGGTCTAGAATATAATGCCTTAGAGAATGCGAGATTCTTGGTTTTGAACTTGCTGAAATTACTATTCACCGAGGAAAGGAAGTATCGTAGTGCAAATAAAGATATTTTCGAAAATCGAAAATATTCGTGGTGCAAATAAAGATACTTCTGATTTTGCTGATTCTTCTATAAAAATTTCAGTAGTTTCTCCTATTCATCTTGTGGTGATTTTTCATATTAATTTTTATAGCTTTGTAACTATTAAAGTGAAAAGGTATTAATGCTTGAAATTTTTTTTTATAACTACCATTCACCCCTCTATTATCTTTCAATAAAACTTGGTAAGTACACGATCTGTCTCTCTGGTGCAATGAAGGCTCTCCTGGTCACATACTGACAAAGAGCAGTACATGCGGTACAAAGGAATAGGAATTTTCTTGTGTCACTCTGGGTCTCTGGGAACAATGTTACAGATGCGGTATCCTCGCAAGGATTTTTATGGCCATGCTCCCGATATGGGTTGGCGCTGTTCACATAAATTATATTATATCTATTTTTTTAAAAAAATGATTTCTATATATTTATTTGTGTAAGTCTAGTCATTTTCTTGGATGTATCGAGCTCCCCCGATACAGCAACGCATCGCATCACATGATTAGCGCTAATAAAAGCTCATAAGTTATTAGCACTAATTAAACCTGCTTAGTACTAATTAAGAGTGATTAGAACTAATTAAATCATATATAGTAATTATAAGCAGCTGGCCGGCAATCTAGACCCGCTGAGCTCTCCTAATTCGGTAGGTACTTGCCGAGCTGGACAGGTCTAAGAAGAGGATTAAATTTATAAAAACAGATATCGGCCCCAAATTTGAAAAAATTGTCATTTGTGTGAGCAGGATGACCCTGTGACATCAGTCATCACTCTGAAGCAGCACCACTGTTGTACATGCAGGTGCTCCCATTAGTGCATCTACTGCAGTTCAAGGTGATGGCAGAAGAGCAGGGCAACACTAATGGTTGTAGGCTAGTAGCTAACATTGTTCGGAAGTTACTATGATTCCTGGAAGCCATGTTTTCACAATCTCACTAGGTCACTTAATTGTAGGCGGTAACAGTTAGTAACTGTGGATCCATCAGATGGGTCCAATAATTTACCTGCCTACGCGTCGATGCGAGTCTTTGATGAACTTAATTGTAGGCGGTAACAGTTAGTAACTGTGGATCCATCAGATGGGTCCAATAATTTTCCTGCCTACGCGTCGATGCGAGTCTTTGATGAACTTAATTGTAGGCGGTAACAGTTAGTAACTGTGGATCCATCAGATGGGTCCAATAATTTACCTGCCTATGCATCGATGCGAGTCTTTGATGAGGCAATATTGGCTCTGTATTTCTATCTAAATACAAAAGAATGGATGGAAATTATAAAAATCAATTCTCCGAGGCTTGTTGTGTGCTGTCGAGTAGCGTAACATGGATAGTCGAAAAACGCAGCGAAACCGGGCGAACTGATAGTAAAATGTTCAGAATTCAGCGCACAACTCCGAAGGTGATTGCTTTCTGAGAACTCTTTGAGTTCCCAATTTCCCCCTTTTCTCTGTAGCCTAACAGCAACGTGAAAAAGGAAGTGCAAAAGTTTGTGGTTATAGGGGCAGAATATAGATGCCAAAGTACAGCTGAATATCAGATTGTTTCTACCAGCGTACCTCATCAATTGTTTCTCCACTGACAAGCAGCTCATGTGTTCATATAGATTAATTTTCGGTGTTTCTATCAGCGTCTCGGGGGCCGGGGCAGCAGATGTTCTCTGCATCGCACCTGATCTCCAGAATTCTGGACTGAGTTACTTCATGGATGCAGATGTTTGTGGAAGAGGTCCTGGAACTCGTCGAGCTGGCGCCATTGAGAGGAGCATTGGTGGTACTGCCAGGTCTGAATGGTTTATCAACTGAACAGAGGAAGAAGATCACCATTGCTGTTGAGCTTGTTGCTAATCCATCCATCATATTCATGGACGAACAAACTTCAGGACTAGATGCGAGGGCAGCTGCAATAATGATGAGGGCAGTCAGAAACACAGTTGACACAGGAAGTACAGTTGTCTGCACAATACACCAACCTAGTAGTGATATCTTTGAAGCTTTTGATAAGGTAAGTTGCAGCAATGATGATGAACTATAGAAGCCTTGGATGCTTCTCATATGAGCAGTTACATGTGATTCTTGAACTTTTGCAGCTATTTCTGATGAAACGAGGGGAAGAGATGTATGTTGGCCCCTTAGGATGCAATTCTTGCCATCTAATCACTTACTTTCAGGTGAGCCTTGGTGCTAACCTGTTGAACAAAGTAAATCTACTCCATTTCAACTCACATTATGTATGTTAACCTTGGTTTGTGATTCTCTAAATGCAAGGAATACAAGGAGTGAAGAAAATCAAGGATAGTTACAACCCTGCAACATGGATGTTAGAAGTGACCACTCCAGCTCAAGAAGATATCCTTGGGATTAACATTGCCGAAGTATACAAGAATTCTGACCTATACCGGTACGCCCAGTTCTTATAACCAGAATTTCTCTTTTGTTACATCTCATGTTGCTGATTGTATCACATTGTTGCAGGAGGAACAAAGCTTTGATCAGTGAAGTAAGCTCACCTCCACCTGGGTCAAAGGACTTGCATTTCCCAACCCAGTATTCACAGTGCTTCCTCACACAGTGCATTGCTTGCCTATGGAAGCAGCACAAGTCATACTGGAGAAATACATCATACACTGGAATTAGAATTTTCTTCACAACCGTTGTTGCCCTCATCTTCAGCACCATCTTCTTGAACTTAGGCAAGAAAATGTAAGCAACTCAGCTAACAACTCCAAGTGAGACTTCTTTACATCTTTGGCTTGTGAGATAACATAAAGTCACTTTATCTTTCCTTTTCAGCAACAAGAGGCAGGATCTGTTCAATTCTTTAGGTTCCATGTACGCAGCTGTTATTTTCATTGGAATACAGAATAGTCAAATGGTGCAACCAATTGTAGACGTTGAGTGGATGATCTTCTACCGAGAAAAGGTTGCTGGAATGTACTCTGCTCTACCCTATGCTTCGCACAGGTAAACATTTGTAGCTGAAGATTTGAGTAATAAAGAAATGGTTGCACTGTTCCTGCTGCAACTGATTTATATCTTCTAACAATGACAACCGGTGAATTCTTATTGAGATCCCACACATCTTCCCTCCAGGCCACCGTGTACGGATTCATTGTCTATAGCCTGATTGGCTTCGAGTGGGCAGTTCAGAAGTTCTTCCGGTATATCTTCTTCATGTTCTACACCTTTTTATACTTCACATTTTGCGGGATGATGGCAGTCGCCATGACACCGAACAGATACATTACTTCTATAATCTCAACTGGATCATATGCTATATGGAATTGAAGGACCAAGTAAGAGAGTCCTAAATATTGTTGTGATGAACCATTGTCATGTTAAAACTTATCTATGTCATTAGGCTTAATCCTAGACTCAAATCACGAACACCTAATAACAAAATGCGGAAGCGACAAAAGCACATACCCGAATCGGAAGTAGAGACCATAGGGAGATGAATGGAGATGCGGCAGTGGAGGGGTGGTCGGTGCTGAGGTGGTCGACGGTGGCAGTGAGGGCGTCGGCGGCCTTGCTGCAGTCGTGGACGAGACGGTGGAGGTCCGCCTGCTCACCTTAGCGCCTCAGAAGAGATCGGGCTTGTTTGGGGCTTCGTGGCTTAGAGCAACAACCCACCACACAGATGCCGAGCCCCCCTGATTTATATTGCGCTAGGTGACCGGGACCGTGAACCAAAGTGGTTGGCAACCACCTCCGATCAAGGTGCGTGGGTGGAGACTGGGTCTCCCTGAAATCTCGGGGCAGTTAGCCTAGAGATCAATCCAACATTCTCCCTTTGATCGTAAGGCTAACATCATAAGCCCATCCTTTGATAAAACAAACACCAAGGCAATGCGTTGCATGATCAATAAAGTACCATACAACCTCGCACCTATAGTATACTAATTTTATCTTAGAATGGATATTCATTATTCTTAATGGGAGTTGGTTCATTTTTAGGTCCTTTTATCCGTAATCGAGGCTTTCCAAGAAACCCATGCCGGCAACATGATCACGAAAAATCTTGGGTGGTAAGCCATTCGAAGCGGATCCGCAAGCATTAACTTAGTACTAATATGCTTGATACTTATGGTTTGATCCTCGGATTCTATCTTTCACAACATGATACTTAATGTCAATGTGTTTGGCAAGAACACTTGACTTGTTGTTATTTGCATAAAAGATCGGGTTCATTATCGCAGATAAAGTGAGTGGTTTAGAGATGTCTCACCACTCTAAGTCCCGGATAAAATTCTTAAGCCATACAGCCTGCCCGGTAGCCTCATAACATGCCACAAAACTTAGTTTGCATCGTTGAAGATGCCGTAAGGGTTTGTTTAGAGCTTTTCCACGAAAAAAGCTCCTCCAATGAAAGTGTGAAGATGTAACCCGACGTGGATTTCTTAGTATCAACACATCTCGCAAAGTCCGAATCAATAACCAATAACATCAAGGCTATCGAAAACTTATATGTGTGCATGAAATACTTAGTAGCTTGCATATAACGCAAAGCTTTCTCAACGGCTTTCAAAGTGGTCTAGTTCGGATTTGACTAATATCGCCAAGCATCCTGCACGAAAACAAAATCGTATGTGTACTAACTTGAGCATACATGATGCTTCCGACAGCTGAAGCATAAGGAACCGACTTCATCTGATCAGTTTCAAATTGGTTCCATGGACATTGAAATGTCCCAGACTTATCACCCTTAACAATAGGAGCAGGCGAGCCAGAGCACTTATTCATATTGTATTTCTTTAGTACTCTGTCAACATATGCATTCTGAGATAAACATAATATTCCTTTAGACCTATCTTGGTGAATTTCAATGCCAAGAACATAAGAGGCATCACCGAGATCAAAATTGGATGAAAGAAATCTCTTGGTCTTAAACAAAGATATCCTTATCGCCGCTAGCCAATAAGATATCATCCACATAAAGTACTAAGATGGTGAATTTACTCCCTTGAACTTAATATACATGCGTTATCAACTTTATTTTCCATAAAATCGAAACTTCTTATGATTTTATCAAAATTTGAGATACCACGCCTCGACACTTATTTTAAGCCATAAATGGATTTCTTAAGTCAACATCTCATATGCTCCTTGCCTTCCACGACAAAACCTTCGGTTGGGCCATGTAAACATTTTCTTGCAAGTCGCCATTAAGAAATGCCGCTTTAACATCCATCCGATGCGCTCTAAATCATAATGAGCTACAAGTGCCATAACAATTCGAATGAATCTTTAGTTAAGACGGAAGAAAAGACGTCATTATAGTACTTCCTCTCTTTGTGAGAAGCCTTTTCCTATAAGCCTTGCTTTGAATCTTCGATATTTCCTTAGAGTCATGTTTTATTTTATAGACCCATTACGACCATCGCTTTGACTCGTCAGAATTTCTACTAATTCTCATACATCATTAGTGCTTATAGACTTTAGTTCATCCTTAAATATCTTGAATTCTTAAATTGTGCTGATTTTCAACTTCAGCCTTAAATATATTGAATTTGTCGAGTGATTCAATGCGATCTTTAATGGGGAAAAAATAAAAAAAATAAAAACATAACGGGAGAAAACATTAGCGAATGTGATGAAAGAATCAAAACATCCATCGATGTCACAGAAAAGGACCACAAATATCAATATCATCATGAATGTGATGAAAGAATCAAACCATCCACCGTGAATTAATTCTAAGAGTCCTGCATCGTGAGTAGTTCCTTCTATATTTGTTTTATTTTCCTTTAATGCAATCGGTGCAATTGGGTCGAGTCAAAGAAATCTAAAAGGTGGAAAATTTATTCTTTAATGAGACGCTACATTCTCCCCCTCGAAATGTGGACTAAACGACAGTGCCACAATTTCGAAGAAGTCTCATCATTAGTCTAAAGATACAGGGAAGTAATTAAGAGGAAACATATATAGCTTTTCTTGTCAAGACCATCACCATTAAAATTAATACATTTATTATCTATAGAAATACATTAAAACTAAGAAAATTTACACGCTTTTTTTTTAAAATGCCCGGTCATTGCTTATGTAGTGGCATTCTCTTTATCTTTAGATGTTGCAATGAAGCAATATGAGGCTTTGGTGCATTGTGCACTCTAGGCCCGATTTATCCGAGTTAGAGGAGAAATGCGCTTCTTCTTAGATTTGAAGTCCCTTTGAACTTCCTTTTATGAGAGCCACCTACATTAAAGGCAAAATCTTTCTTTTCTGTTCTTATCTTTCTTCCTCCTGGACGCACATGGCGATCAAATCGCTCATGCTCCACTTCTCTTTCTGAGTGTTGTAATTAATTTTAAAAGCGGTGTACTCAGAAGGAAGTGATGTCATAATGAAATGAACCGAAAACCGCCGAAATTGCCATGTCCATGCCCTTGAGTTTTTTTTTTGCCATATCACCATCATCATGATATGCTCTCTAATAACGCTGCACCCATCATATTTAGAGGTTAAGAGCCTCAATTAAGGTCTTGGCATAAACTTTAGTTGAACCTTTGAATTTCTCCTCAATTGAAGCCATGTAATATTTAGCTTTTTCGAATTGGGAATTGCTCCCTAATCATGACTGAAATTGAGGTTTTCATAATCATAAGTGACAAGCGGTTAGATCGTTCCCATTACTCAGTATTTTCATCAAAAATCTTCTTTTTCTCAGCAAAGTTCTCCTCACCCTCGGTGGGGAACAGAACGCTCTACTCTTAGTGCATAATCAAGGTCCAAAACGCCAAGGACAACATAAATTCGCTCTCTCCACGAGGTAAAATTACTCCCCGTGAGCTGCTCAATATTATCAATGGTGGCAGCAACGTTTGAAACATTAAGTGCTGAATGTTAAAATACAGGGCAAAATTAGAAACATCATAAATATTTATATTGCATGCAATTAACCCTACGTTGGTCTCGATTAATAACATGCATAAATTTACGTTCTAATTCATATCACCGCTGGGCGTAAAATGAAAAGAACCGAATAACTATGGTGACATACGATTATAAACAACGTTGGTCAGAATATAATCATATGAATACATAATGCCAAAATTAATCATAAAGTATCAAAATTAAAATTTCGTTGGCGACATATGATTATAAATGACGTTGGTCGAATATAACCATATGTATACATAATGCCAAAATTTGATCATGAAGACTTTAATTTTAAAATATCTAATTGGCGACATATGATTATAAACAACGTTGGTCAGAATATAACCATATGCTTACATAATGCCAAAATTAAGCATAAAATTTCAGGAATAAAATATCTCATTGGCGACATATGGTTATAAACGACGTTGGTCGAATATAACCATATGTATACATAATGCCAAAATAAGCATAAATTCTCAAATTTAAATATCTTGTTGGCGACATATGATTATAAACGACGTTGGTCGAATATAATCATATGTATACATAATGCCAAAATTTAATCATGAAAACTTTAAATCAAAATATCTAATTGGCGACATATGATTATAAACAACGTTGGTCGAATATAACCATATGTATACATGATGCCAAAACTAAGATAAATTCTCAAATTTAAATATCTCATTGGTTCAATTTAAATTTGAGATTATTCATAACAATAACATAATTATTCATCATAATTTGGGCCTCCAAAAAAATTACATAAAACAGTGCATAAACTAAAACAAAATTAAATGCATCGAAAATCAAAATTATAACACCGCATTAAAATAAACGTAAACAAAAGAAAATGCATGAAATAATAATAATAATCTGCTGAAAATGATACCATAAGAAAATTTGGGTTTAAAATTCGGCCTCAAAATAAAATTTAATGAAAAAAAATCACTCTAAAGGAAATATTAATGAAACGGCCTCTTTATTAAAATTTTGCCAAAAAAAGATGCGGCCCACCATAAACGCGTGCGGCCTACCGACCGCCGCGGCCCAACTCATGTGTGCGGCCCAATTAGCGCGGCAGACTCGCCGTGGCCCATCAACGTCGCGCGCCCATCTCATCAAGCATCACGTGGCGCCGTTGGATTTCCATCGGACGGCCACGCACGCACCGCCCACCGGCTTTTGGCCGAAGACGGATGGTCGTCCGATCGAATCGGACGGCCGAAAAAGTTCCGCGTGAGATATGACCCCGAACCCTAACCCTAATCTTCATTCGCGCCCGCCCACCAAAAACCGGATCGGGATGGCGGCGACGCAGACTGATGCCCATGAGCGGCGGCCCCGAGGATCCGCGACGCCGGAGCGGCGGCGGCGACGAGACGACACGCCGAAGCGGAGGCGACGGCCCGAGCAACAAGATGCGGCGCGCGCTTCGCCGGCAAGAAGCGGCGCGCGGCGTGGCGTTCCCGAGCGGCAAACACAAGACGCCACCAAGCGGAGCAATGGCGCTGAGCGGGCGGCACGGCGGCGACGCCAAGAAGCGGCATGGCCCCCGAAGGGCGGCGCACCCTCGGCAGACAATGGCGTACCGAAGTGCCAAGAAAACGTAAGTCCCTTTTTTTTTGTTTCTGATTTGGGATCTAGGGTTCGGGTGATGGGGATTTCATTAGTGTTTCTTCGAAATTTCTTGAATCCCCTCCCCTCCTTCTAATTGCTAAGCCGACCACTAAAACTTTTAAATCCGAAAAATCAAAACCGATATTTAGGGTTCATGAGATCTAGGGGTGGCTCTGATACCAATGTTAAAACTTATCTATGTCATTAGGCTTAATCCTAGACTCAAATCACGAACACCTAATAACAAAATGCGGAAGCGACAAAAGCACATACCCGAATCGGAAGTAGAGACCATAGGGAGATGAATGGAGATGCGGCAGTGGAGGGGTGGTCGGTGCTGAGGTGGTCGACGGTGGCAGTGAGGGCGTCGGCGGCCTTGCTGCAGTCGTGGACGGAGACGGTGGAGGTCCGGCCTTCGTTCACCTTAGCGCACTGTAAGAGATCGGGCTTGTTTGGGGCTTCGTGGCTTAGAGCAACAACCCACCACACAGATGCCGAGCCCCCCTGATTTATATTGCGCTAGGTGACCGGGACCGTGAACCAAAGTGGTTGGCAACCACCTCCGATCAAGGTGCGTGGGTGGAGACTGGGTCTCCCTGAAATCTCGGGGCAGTTAGCCTAGAGATCAATCCAACATGTCAATCTAAGGAGTTGAAATTTGAAAATGCGAATGTTTGCAGTTTTGTCGGTTGGCCTGCTTGCAGTTGTACAGTACAAGATGGCATTGCATGAAGTGAGTTGATCTTTTGGCCTTCGAGTACTAGCTGAGGCCATGCTGCATACTAGTTGATCTTTTGGCTTGTTGCATGGAGTAGGTTCGGCCATGCATGGCATTAATGAGGCATGCAAGTAGTTGTCTTTGCTTTTGCTAATCAGTGATGTGAGATGAGTTTGCAGGCCAGTGAGCAGTATGGCAGCGTGAGGCCAGCGGTTGAACCACTTGGGCGTAGCGGCGTGACCCCTCGGCGTCAGCGGTTTGACCGCTTTGGGTGAGCGGTCAGACCGGCTAAACTGGTGGTTTCGGTCAGCTTTCTGTATTTCTGATTTTTGAGTCGTGGAGTGGGTTACAGTGTGTATGGTCAGTGGTTTTATATTGCATAAGTTATGTTACAGCTAATATGGGTTAGGATGTGAAGAACTTGTATCTAGAAACGATTTTTTTGTCTTTGGATATGCAGGGTTGTTTGGAGTCAACCGTGGTCAACGGTGAGGATCAGGGATATGCTCATAGAGAGTTGAGACGCAGAACGGTCGAGGATACCAGGTGAGACGGTGAGCTCAAGCATGGCACAAAAAAGATGGGAAATATTGAAGGCGAGTTCGAACGACGGGATGACGCCATGTAGTTTGCACGGGCCAAGTGAATCGTGGTTTGGTGGAACCGGGACGGGAGAGACTTGGCGACGCGTGGCAGGCTAGTGGTGCACATACACATGGTAAGTATGACGATTGCTTGTAGTAGTTGGCGATGATCGGGTCAAGAAAGGGTATTTTGGTAATTTGACCAAAATATCGGAAACCATATTATATCAAAACCGCGGCGCATGGGTGATGTGTTGGGGAGCGATTTAGGTCAAGGAGGAGTTGGTTGGATCAAGACTAAGGGTTTAGCGGATACATACTTATGCACTTTGAAAAGCATGCATAAGTTAACTTGTGAGAATAAAACCCGTGTGTGTAAGGTTAACGGGTTTTCCCTATTGTAATAATAGATATGATCAATTAAGGAGTGTAGATGACTGATTGCCTACCTATAAAAGGGGTTAGAATGAAGACATGTAAAGTTAACTATCTAACCCATTTTCTTGTGCTCTCTTCTCTAGGTTTAGGATTTGAGAGTGAGTATCTTGGGGGTTCTTTGTCCTCCAAGATGGAATAACTGTAAAACATACCTTTTCAAGTAAGCAATACACCAAACGTTGTGCAACTCTTGAGTCTCTCTTGTTTTGTTTGATGTGCTTGTGTTTTGGTTGGTTTTGATCTTTCTTCTTTCTTTTTTGTGATCTTGCTGTGCCAACGACGTGCAAGAGATGGAGATAATTTCTGAAAATACATCTCCATCTATGTAGGCACCTTGATAGCAATATTCATGAGAAAACCTGTTATTGCTTGATTTTGGCCTCTTTAGTCCATTTCTTGATCCAAGGGTTTTTTGCTGGGATTCTTCGGTGTTCTAGCTTGCTGTGACATATGGAAATATATCTAGAGCTATCTTGTCCATCATCTACTCACGAGCAAGCTGTATTCACCGTTTGGGGGTTTGGCTCAGGTTTGGTGTAACCTTCCGACAAATTGAAAAAAGTCACAATTTTGACTATGATTTTTCATGATCGTTTATTGGAATAGGTTCTTGATACCCTAGAGTAGATCTTTGCAAAGTTTTATTTCATTTGGATCTACAGATCAAAAGTTCTCTCGATTTTTGTTTTTGAAACCGTGTTGAAAATTATATTCATTTGCCTGATTTTACTATAGCAGCGGTCATACCACTCTTATACTAGAGGTCAGACCGCACCAAGAAGCGAAGAGCCGAAACGATGGCGGGAGTGACGAGGATAATATCGTGCTACCCACCTTAGCTGTTCGACAAGAATAATATCATGTTACTTACTAAAGTCGTTGAAGAGAAAGCCAGAGTTAAAGGAGCCAATGGCTACGACGATAAGTGGTAAACATCAACATCGTTGAAGAAGTTAGTATCCAAATAAGCTTGATAATGGGAAAGCTTTGACAGAGAAGAGATAAACCTTTGCATTGAAGATGAACTAAAACGATATGGAACCTTTGCATGTTTCAATGCTTATGGTATCTTAAAATCCTAAGTAATCTGCAACATACGTAAATATATTCTCAAATATCTATGTTATATAATTTTATACTAAAAACCTTTGAAACAAATCTCGCCGTGCAAATACACGGACCACCCTGCTAGTTATTTTTGAAACATCTGGCACCCTCTTACAACCAAAATATCACAGCATTGTCAAAATCTGTTAAAGAACATGAAACTACCTTATATACACACTTTCAATTCTTCCTTCAAAGGCGCAAACAGAACAACACATATGTTTCGAGTTGCACCAACTTCATTCACGTATCGGTAGCATACAGAGTGGTAACACGAAGCAAAGGGAAACTAGACCGACAGAAGCCGGCAGGCTGCCACTGTCCCTGCGGAGGAAGAGTGCCTCATAGACCAGGGAATTGATGGCTATTATCAGCACGCACAGAACAGCCTGGAGAAACAAAGTTTCCAAGCCCTTCGCACCTTCATGCAACAAAACTCTACCCATTGCGAACACCATGCATGTCAGGTTGAGCAGTGCAATTGTCGCGACAATGACGAACATCGCCGAGAAGGATCCAAACTCTATCATCCCCTTCTTGTACCTCTCCACGGCCTTCTTGTCGGTCACCTTCGCCGTCAGGGCGAATCCTGACTCGGAGATGCCCAACAATCTGCGGACTGTATCGATGGTCGCCAGGAGGTACGAGGTGGTCCTTCTGATAAGCCACATCCTTTGTGCGTTCCACCACTCTACTGCACTGTCACCGCATTGCAATGACTCTGCTAGGCTGCAGGAGCATGCAGCCACAGCGACATATGCGAATGCCATGAACCAGGGGCTAGTTATCTGAATGAATTGCGGGTTTCTTGTGTTAAACCAAAGTGCACATAAATGAGCATTGAAACATGCTATTACTTACCTCAGGGAAGAGGGAGATGCCATTGAGGAAGCAGAGCGAAGGAATGGTAACGTAGTACATCGTGGGAAAGCTGTTTAGAGCCCAGAAGCCACAGACGGAGTAACCCATTTGAAGGCCCAGCTTGATCTTCCCATGGCCTAATAAGAAGGGGCTGTACCTGGAGAGAGACATCTGGAGGAACCCTTCTGTCCATCTCTTGTGCTGAACCAGGATCTGGCCTAGTGAGTTGGGGGCCATGCCTAAGAAGCCCTTTCTTTCCGGGTTGTAGTACACCGATCTCCACCCACGGCATTGGATCTGCAATCCTGTAATGACATCCTCCAGCGGGCACCCATATCTAACTCCTTTCTGCAATTCAACAACTCGAACTCAGTAACAAATAATATGTATTACAACGCATGAAGGGAAGAAAATTCTGCAGTCTTTGGTGTGACATGACATCAACCATAGTGCCATGCTACAGCTATGCAGAGTTCACTGATGGCTTTATCTATTACTATTATAAAAGGAGTTGGTGGTTATAGGTTCATTCTCCTCCAACCGCTCTATTCACTCAACTTCTCACTATTCTCTACTTTTCAACCGATCAAAGTACCTCTTTTCTATAGCATGATTATCTATATATTTAATGAGTTTCATTGCAACGTACGAGTACGTAACTAGTAAGGTAAAATGGATGAGTGTAAATGTACATATTCAGGGTGTGTAAAGAGATAAAGAGACCTCAACTCCCCAGAGAGTGTTATGCTCATATGTGCATGTCACAAGTGTCTTGGCCTTCGCTTCCAACTCATTGGCATCTTCTGTTCTCCCCACCCCTCTAGTCCAATCTTCCTTGTAGTATTGACTATATATTCTTCCACATAGGGCCTCTCTCCGATGGAAGCATCCGGTGCCATAGTAACACATTCCGCCCCATCCATCCAAGCAAGGGTGATCCAACTGAAGATCAATTCAATGAAATCACACACGATGTTAGGCTCAATGATGCATTTTACAGCTTGGGACATAGGTATGTCCTCCATTGAAATATTAAGAGGTTGTTTGTTATCTTTCTATTGACCTCATTGACAACGTTGATGGGATTGCCATAGATGTCATTGCGCACCACATTTTCAAAGTTCTGAGGGTACTGCACAAAACCGATATCCTGACTTTGCTCTTCGTCTAGGAAAAAGCACAATGCATCTCTGATGGACTCTGAATTGTTGGAGTACATATCACAGTCCACATTCATAATGATTGGGCTGTTGCTTATCACCGATGATACCCTTATCTGCAGCAGTGTGGGTTGATTCTAATTGGTCATTCTAGAAAATATGGAATATACCAAAGAGAGGCCAAAAGACCTACCAATGCATTCAGTGATCCAGCTTTGAAGTGATGCTATTCCTGAGGTCTCTTCTCACGTGCTATATACACAAGTGTCGGCAATGCATTTCCATCAGTATCAATCGCCATTCGTTTGTTTCCATCAGTTAAAATCTAGAAATGGAGACTTTGATCAGATGGAACCACCAAAATGATGCAGACAAGAAAGACAAATTTCATAATTCCATTGCAGTTTCCTGTGAAGGTACATTCTTAAGTGGATGCATATCAACCATGCCAGGCTTGTCTTGGATCAGACCAATGTAAATTAAACCAAACAAGAATCTATGCTTTTGTTCTAGTTGTCTTGAATTATTAGGAAAATCGCTAGTAGGTACTTACTTGATAAATATAAAAACATAATATGTTCCACAGAACTTCAAATCACCGATATTCTTATATGTTGTTTTTATGACCAACACACCAGCTTTGGTTTAGCTACATGAGTTGCTTTTCAAATTTTCCGAAGTTATCATAATATTTTAAATTTTGAAATCCACCATGTTTTTCACGTGCTAGTCAGACTCTAATCAAACCAACAAAACTTTTACCTGAACTATTGAAGGGTGATCCCTAGAAGTTATCTTCTCATTCCACTGGGAGAAGCCTCTGAGAGTGCATTCTGGAACCTCAGGGATCTTGCCTGAATTTGCTACTGAATTTACACGATCTGTCAGATCGTTGTACAGCTCCTGGAACGCAGAAAAGAGAAGAAAACTAATAAGAACACATGCGTTGATTTCAGAGTCTTACAGAGCACAAATGGAAGGCCAGTAGGCTCCCATGCCAGTAAGAAAATGTGTCAGGTAGGAGCTCGACAGCGATTCAGTTGAGATGATCAGAATAGATGCGGAACAAGCATGCACTCTACCTTCATGGTAAACCACTCTTTAGGGCCACATGCATCAGGAGCGGTAGCTACTTTGGCAAAGTAGGCAGCTGGTGACCTGGGCTCCACCTTGTACATCTTGCAAAATGGAATCCAATGCTTTGCAAACTCAGATGCCTCATATAGAGCATAGAATGTTACAATGGAACCAGCATCATCAGACAAATAGATGTTTAGCTTGTCGGGCAGGTAGTCATAAGCCATGACAGATAGAACAGTGGAGATGACAAGCATCGGTGGTTCAAGAGTTGGGTCCGCTGTACACACAAATATGTCCACACTGGGAAGCTGGTCCTCACCGTAGCTGTAAAGGTCAACGATTTAGCAAGTCTTTCACCAGGACATGGATAGTAGATTCATGTTAATTTAGTTCATTTGATTTCACCATGCATCATGTATAACACTGTAGCAAACAATGTAACAAGTCTTAAATGCACAGTATTAGTAATTTGGTATCTCTCTTTTTTTAAGGGATTAGTAACTTGGTCTAGTCACATGAAAAAACATATTTGGTAGCACAAATATGTGCTAACAAATTGATATTGTTTTACATTTCTACATAAATAGTTTCTCAATTTGGCCGGCCTAGTTTCTCTGTGCACAATATAAAATGTCAGAGATCAGCACACACTTCTTGACCACATGTGAACTACGAGAGCAGCTGGCTACTGTGCTGATTACACTACAATGTAAGTTTTTATCCATTAATATGTGTTCGCAAATCACAATTTAAAATTCTAAGCATAACAAGAAAATACTAGAAAACTTAAACACGCACGACTTCATCATCCCTATTTTGCTCATAGTCAGACCATTCCCCCATGAAAATGGTTTTGCTATTGCACAGGTGATTGAAATTTTTTTATCTTTCAGTCATCTAAAATTGCACTATCAATCAACTGAAATTACAGCCCTACTCTAAAAAAACACCTACAACTTCAAATGATTCAAAATACAACTAAATCAACTGAAGTTACAACATCTTTCTAAAAAAATCACCTATAACTTTAAGTAATTGAGAGTGCACCTCCAGATGACTGAAAGATTTCAGTCACTGCACAATAGTCGTTCCCCATGAAAAAACACCCAAGGAAGCAAAGAGGACCACGCCACCTCTTGGCAAAGTCATAACTTGCCACAACTAGAACCAAGACACCACAAAACTAAACCAGAGCAGTTGGTTTGCAGAAATCATCAAGCCCTTATTACGAACCAAAGGAATGCACCACAAAACTAAACCAGAGCAGTTGGTTTGCAGAAATCATCAAGCCCTTATTACGAACCAAAGGAATGCCAAGAGTAAATCAAGAACACAAAAGAGCTGCTCCACTTAGGACTATGAAACGAACAGAATCAAATCCAATGAGAAAAAAGGACTTCGAACCAAAGCAACCATAATGCACAGCAATCATATTCCAATCGCTAAAGCAAAGTAACACCAAGAACAAAACAAGAACAACAGCACAAGTAGCCGCTCCATAGCCGGTACCTTTGCGAAAGCCGGTCCTTGAAGGTGCGGCGGCGGATAGGGTTCCACCGCACGGACAGCGTCAGGACCCAGTAGAAGCCGAACCAGAGCTCGGCCGCGAACAGCCCGAGCCACGCCCACCACCTCACGCTGCCACCGCTTCCACTTCTTGGTGGCATGTGGGTGGCTCTGTACATCCATATCAGAAGAACTCCAGCAAAGATCGTGCCCGCGAACAGCCGGTACGCAGCCATCCGCTTCGGCCTCTCTGTCGCGAACAGCGGTGGGCCGCCGCCGCAGCCGGAGACGCTGTTTCCGGCCATCCCTTCCCAGCTCTCTTGCGTATCTGCGCGGGGAATGGAAGCATGGAACGGATGGTCTGGGAATCACAGCGTCAGAGAAGTCCAGGGGTGGGTGGGTTGCAGACGGTCAACACAACCTTGGAGTCGGAGCATCCTCTGCGCGGAAAAGTTTGACGTCTCGTGGTGCTGTGTTCCCGGCAGGACATGAAGCTCGAACGGCTGGAGTTGTCTGCTCCATTCGCGCACATGCAGACCATCAGAGTATCTGACGCGTCGTAAGCACAGAGCAATGTTAGATGTTGTTGCTTGTTGCAAATCTTTTTGACAGTTTCTCGTTGTTTCTGAAAAGAACGCAGGAGAACTGCATTCAAATCCATCTCTGTTCACAGTAGCAAACTATCGATCGATATACATGACAACAACTGATGATGCTCTTTGCATGGCATGGTCGGTACATTGTTGTTGCATGCTAACACGTGAGGCAGGACGCTACATAGGGGTGAAAACGGGTCGGGTTAATCCCGACCGATCCGGCACCGAATCCGATTGGTACCGAATCCGATTGGTACCGAATCCGGAGAAAAAAATATGGGTTAGGATATGGTAACAGCAATATCCGTCCGAATCCGATATCCGTCCGAATCCGATACGTCTTCAAGTTTGATTTCAGGTTAGTGCTACTATTTGACGTTTTATTTTCTTTTGCAATGGTAAAATAAAATCTTTCACATCAGCTATTAAGTAGTAACATCAAGTTCTTGACAGTACGTCCTCCTACATTTGTTGTACTGCATGCATTCCTTACAAACAAGTAGGGGTGCAAACGGGTTAATTCCGACCGATCCGGCACCGAATCCGATTGGTACCGAATCCGATTAGTACCGAATTCGGAGAAAAAAATATGGGTTAGGATATGGTAACAACAATATCCGACCGAATCCGACCCGTTTTCACCCCTAACGCTACATTACATATACTAGATAGGGTTCACGCGCTGCGCCGCGTACGGGCAGTGCTGTTGCGTAGAAGTATTCAGAAAGCAAAATATATCTATCGATAGTACAATTTGAAAGCATTCATTTGGTGAACCACCCTACATCACAAAGACAGTGAGTAATAAATGAATAGAAAGTAGAATAGGTAAGAAATGTCCAGGCTGCACATGCTAGTTATCTTGAAAGAGTCATGTCATTTCCATCCTAGCATCTCGCCTCTCCCTCAAAAGAACTGGTCATTCTCTACTGCATTAGCAATAGTTATAGTTTTAGGCAAAACTTCTGTAGGATAGAATAAATTTCAATACCAAACTAGCTCTAAAGCAAATAAAAGTGATGGAGCTTGTTCTGACACTAATCACCTTTTTTGTCTGTATGCTTTAGATTTGTTGGTGCGAGAACAGAGCAAGATCTACAACAAAGAAGAAGAACATTGCATTTAAATAGAAATTTACTTAAAACATGTGTATCTTGCGGCAAAGAATTCTTTAAAAGCCAGTGAAAAAGAGCGGAAGCATATAGACCATTTGCTATCTCAAGCATGTAGCAGCACGTATCATCAAAGTTTTTTGTAACAGAACGAAAAAGGATGAAAAGAAGAGAGGATTGGATTTGGACTAGATGTCCCAAGCAGATAGTATGACAATCCTAAATACCTCTGAGCTATGGAAAATGTAATAAGTATAATCTATTCTCCACCCAATGTCATCACTTTGTACTATTTGCTTATGAGCTCCTATATATGTTTAAATAAATACTATCCTATCGACATTAGCGAAACTAACAGCATATGGTATATTGGAAATCAAAGACGTAGCATATCACAGTCACCATTTTTCATGTATCGTCCAGTTAGGTAAGGTTATAGCAGTATCCACATCTAGAGGTGACACAGGAACAAAAAAAAAAAGGAAATTAACCATACGATGGTTTGATCTCACCGGTTTTATTGACGCTGATAGATCCAATCATGATCAGTTGTACCAAAGGCAATCTCCACCATCAATTTCAATATGTTGAAAGCAAGGAGGATATATTAATAGCAAATCGATAAGTCATAGGAAGTACACTACCTATTGCAAATTAAGCCTTTGTTTTCCATGGTAAGGCCCACAATCGTAGACACCATACTTCCACTGGCCACAGGAATACCTGTATAGCAAGTTTTAGCAATTTTTATTGGCACAGGAATACTGTTCTCTATTAAACTGTCTTTTTTTACAAAGATAGCGTTCTATGGATCAGCAAAAATGGTACTACGCAAAACAGTAAAGTTGACATGGTAACAAAGAAAGAAGGGACAAATACTCAGATTTGTTTGCATACACGCATGAACAGCCTACCATTTATGAAAACTTAGGCAACTGTACCAGTTTCATATGTTATTTTCACTTGAAGTTGGGAGACTAGATGACGAAGATATAATAATCTCTAATTATTACGTCATCCTCTGAGTATACCCTTTATCAATAAAAGGGAGATTTCTCAAGATGGTTGTAAGTCCTCCTATGACTGCGTGGTCGTAAATCCTCCTACGGCCGTATGGTCGTAAATTCTTCTACGGTTCTACCACTGCATGGTCATAAGTCCTTTCTACGACCACACAGTTGTAAGTTACCCTATAATCACCTAGTTGTCGTAGGTCTTCCTATGACTAGTCTAACGACATCCTACTACACCGTAGGGTCGTCTGACAAGGCGGTTAGAACATGTGTTTATTCTTAATAACTACACACAATCTCTCTGACAACAACCGTCACATGACGAACGGACCACTACGTCTTTCAGACAGTAACTTCTATTAGACGGTTATTATCCGAAGCGTTGATGCGTCTTTTGGCATGGGACAACAGCCACCGCTTCGTCGACTATATGAAGATTGACGTCGGAGAGGAAGGGATGAAAAAAACACATTGGATCAAGAGATAGTGCTAGGCATTTCACATTATTCTCAGTTGTAAAGATCATTCTGAGCAATAGTTATACAGGACGTAGAATTATTATTCTCCCAGGAGAAAGCCCGAACCTGTATAAAAATTCTCGTGTCTCTACTCTGCATGATCATACACCGAGTCTTCTAGAATTTTCTCAAATTCAAACAAATCATACGTAATATCGATATTAGAACATCGATTTTAACTGCGAACTTATTGCTTTTGGAAAAAGTGGTTAAAAAATTTCTTCTCAATAAAACGCATTCCACACCCATTACGCAATCAAAATGCTGTGTTTTCCTATTTTGATGATACCATCTTGAAGTAATGATAAGAGATCATACATGCCAAGAAATACTCCAATCTAATCAGCGTTCATTTTAGCAAGATGATAGCATGAAACAATGATGCAACAATTAGAGAAAACTTTTCCTGTCTTGGCAAAATAATAGAAGCATGTGAAGTTATACAGAGAGAGAACGTAAATATTTTGACTCACTCTATAAGTAACAGCCCAAAAGGACATAAGGACATACTCTCACAAACCGTTTTTCTTTAGTGCTCGTAATTTTTCTTTGTAGCACTTATCACACTTGTTAAGAGACACCAGCAATTCAACTGAATCATTTGGGTTTGTTCCCTCTTTTGGAATAAAACCATATGAAGGCAATAGCTCACCTCTGGATTTCTTCCCGTAAGATATAAATACCTGAAGAGGATAAATAGAAATGGCAGGGATTACGAGGTAATATATGCATTAAAAGGCCGCTGACCCCTGGACTTAACCCATACAGAAAATGATCAGGACAAACCAAACAAATTTCATTTAACTGCATTTCCAAATAACAAAAGGATGGCTAAAAAATGAAATTTTATTCCATTTAGCCCACCTTAAGTCAAGCATGTGATGTCTGTACAAATGAAAATGGATAAAATGAATGGGGTGCAGAGCTTTAGCGGACACAGACTCAAAAGGAGTCAGATCTTAAAATACCAGTCTCTTGTTAGAGAACGAAACAGTAGATTTCAGCTAACATATTACCAAGGTTAAGCTAAAATTCCCAATTCTGAAACAGCAAATGAATATGCTGAATGGACTTTTGAAAAGTTGCACTAGTACAGACGTAGTTATCACCATTACCTACAGATTAAAAGTTACTAGTGGATAGTGCAACGACACACGAAGACTGTACAAGATTGAGAATGCTGTATCAAAAACCTCCCACCTTCTCACTTCAGCAACATTGCCAACAATAATCTTTGGGCTATACCAGTACAAAAGCGAGTAAGGCTGCCTTGGCAACGCCGCTATAGAGCTGCTCCATTTCGACGAACCCTCTAAGCTGGCTTCGCTTATAAGGTAGGTGGCAATAAGCGGCCAGTCCGGCACGGAGTTCCTCTTCATCACATCACCCATATCAGGGCGGCTCCATTCCTATACTCGAGCACAATAAACCACTGTCACAGCACTGCATTACATAGCCAATACTGCACACCTGAATGCCATTACGGGGAGTGGTGTGTGAGGGAGAGAGGCTAGGTTCTTTTTTTACTGAGCCGACGGATATGACCAGTGAGGGAGGCACGAAGAGGAGCTTCTCCCCCTTGCGGATGTTCTTGAGGGCAACGAGGCCGCGCTCGCCGACGTCCATCCGCTGGATTGCCATCCTCTGCTCGGGGAGGCCTGAGGCGGTGAGCCACCGCTCCAGCGACGCCGCGCTCTCCAGGGACTAGATCTCGCAGCCCCACGGGACACCCGCCGCGGCCTCGCGCTGCGCCGGCGTGGACGCCGAAGCCGACACCGCCGAGGAGCGGACGAGGGTGCGGAGGCGTACGCGGGAGGAGGAGGACGGAAATGGGCGGAGCCGGCGGGGTGCGTGCGGGGGCGGCCGGAATTGCGGGTGGAGAGGAGTGGTGGTGGTGGCGGCCATGGCGGAACCGCGAAAGTGGCCGATGGTTGTGTGCGGGTGCGGGGGCATATCCGCTTGTTGTTTTGCGCAGTAGCTATGGCTTCTACACGTGGTTTCTTAATCTAATAAATAGTATTCATCGAAAGAAATTAAAAATTAAAAGGTTGTTTAAAAGGAAAAAAGTTTTTAGTTACTAGTTTAATAAACAGTAATAGAGAGAAACTAAAAACTAAAAAATTGTTTAAAACCAAAAAAGATTTTATATGTCTCTTACAGTCTGGCCTTCTGGGAGCTTTGCTCTGTGGGTTTACTGGGCTGGTCATTTGGGCTTCGTGGTTTTTGTTGAAAAACCGTCGCTGACGAGTCCAGTCCGATTGATTCCTCCTATATAACATAGATGGGTCAATCACAGAGTAACACAGAAATACAAGATTGAACACACAGAGATATGGAGATAACTTCTTCTTTCTTTATTGCCTTTTCTTCACAGGTACAAGATGATAACCAATAGGACCCCTGTATATAGACTACAATGTGAGATGCCCACCATGGACCAAGGCCTCAAGCCTAGACCCAAGTTTCCCAACACTCCCTCTTAGACACTCATCCGACACGTTCATGCCTCATCAAAACTCCACAAACACTGTGGAAAAATTTGGGGAAACAGTACATGAAACATGTTGTGTTGTGTTGCATGAATTGCCTCATTAAAAACTTTGGCCAAGAAACTTCCGAAAAACTCAAGGAAAAAAGAGTACAATCCACCCAATTTCATTTAATCTACAAGACTTATTCTTTAGCTACTCGATTTTCGTGATTAAGTTTTAATAGTGAGCTCGTGAAGAGTCTCCTCTGAATTATGCACTTCTCTAAGTCTCACCATTCTAATTCCATGTGCACATCTTTCAAAATTAGATGTCGGAAGCGATTTAATGAATAAATCTGCAAGATTCTCACATGACTTAGTATGCAGTATTTTAATTTCGTCCATCTTTTGTAATTCATGAGCATAGAAGAACTTACGGTTAATGTGCTTTGTAAGATGACTCTTCACGTACCCTATTTGCAATGTGCAACACAAACTGTATTATCTTCATAGATAATTGTGGAAGTTTGTATGATGTACAATCTACATGACTGTTGGATGTGATGAACCATTTGTCGAAGCCAAGTACATTCTCGTGCGGCTTCGTACAGTGCTATGATTTTTGAGTGGTTCGTCGAAGTCGATATAAGACTTTACTTAGACGGTTTTCATGAAATTGTAGTTCCTCTACATAGGAATACATAGTCTGTTTGTGACCTAGCGGTACACGGGTCCGACAGATACCCGGCATCTGCATAGCTTGTCATATTCAAGTATTGATTATTTCTGTAGAATAGTTCAAGATCTTTGCTTCCTTGGAGGTATCGAAAAATGCCATTTATTCCCTGCCAATGCCTTTTGGTAAGTTCTGCATTGTACCTTGCTAATAGATTTACAATAAATACAATATTCGGTCTAGTGTAGTTTGCTAAATACATAAGTGCTCTTACTGCACTTAAGTATGGAAAATCCGGTCCCAGGACTTCCCCCCTCTTCTCTAGGCCGGTACGGATCATTGTCTTGCTGTAAAGATCGTTCGACCATTGGTACTTTCGAAGGGTATGCCTTTTCAAAGCCAAACATTTCTAGCACCTTTTGAGTGTATGTGGATTGATATACTAATATTCCTTCCGGGACATGCTCAAGCTGCAAGTCTAAGCAGTATTTGGTTTTACCCAAATCTTTCATTTCGAATTCTGACTCCAGGTAAGAACTCGCCTCTTTTATATCCTCTAAGGTTTCGATGATATTCATATCATCTACATATACTGATATTATACAAAAACCCATTATGAGATCGTCGTATAGATACACAAGGACATTCTTCATTGTTCGTGTAACCTTTCTTGCACAGTAAGTCACTTAAATGATTATACCACATCCTGTCTGATTGCTACGGCGCTCGGTCGTGCGACGCTGCGGTAGCCCGTGCGAAGTAGGCGACGACGTTCAACCGCGGTGGATCGCCCGTGCGGGGCCGGCGGTGCATCTCATGGCGTTGCCTCGAGCAGGAGATGGCGGTGTGGGGCTTCGGCTCGGGGGATGGCGGCGGCGTCTCGTGTAGGACCCGTGCGAGGGTTGGGCACGCGGCTGCGCTAAGCTTGGCTACCGACGGTGTTCGACCGCGCCGGCCTCATGTGGGGCGGCGATCGAATGACGCACGCGGCGGCGTGGCCGTCTGATGGCGCCGACTCGGGTGGTGCTACTGCTGGTCGGCATTGTTGTGTTTGTGCGACGTGCACGACTTGGTAGCCAGCGGCGCGTTCAGCCACGTGCGATTTTTTCTTTTTTCTTCAATGTAGAGTGCAATCGATATCTACTCTTTCATATAATCTATCGATCGGCATTGTGCTAGTGACTTCAAGTCTACTCGCCGTAGATTAGAATAGATTTGCACCGTAGAAAATAATCTAGAAAGCGATCTAGACAATTCAATCTACGGGTACTTCGACAATTATCTTTCAATTCACGGAGTAATTACTGTTGATAACGTGTTGAGGAACCGTCGCTGGCGAGCCCAGTCTGATCAAGTCCTCTATACAAAATAGATAGATCAATCATAGAGTAATGAAAGAAATACAAGATTGAACATACAAAGATATGGGAAGGACTTCTTCTTTCTTTATTATTTTTCTTCATAAGTACAAGATGATATCTAATGGGACCTTTATATATAAACTACAAGATAAAATGCCCACCGTAAACCAAAGTCTCAAATCCAGTCCTAGGTTCCCAACAATTTTACTGAGAAGAACAAAACAGTAATCTAGTTGAGGGCACTCTCTCGCATGGGTCCCACGACCATAAAGTAATAAAACCCAACCCTCACCGACAAATGGGCCTACACATACGCCGACGGGCCCACCCTTTCCCCCTCCCGCAAGAACATCTCCAACAATAAATCCCCAGATGCTCGTCGTTTTCCCCAAACTCCCCAAGCAATTTCCCTTTCCACCACTCCTCCCTTTCCACCACGCGCTAAGCCGTCGGCGACTACTGCCCCACCGCCTCCTCCCCCTCCTCATGGCTGACCCTTCCCGCTCCTCCCCTACCGCCGCCGCCGGCGACGCCCTCCCCGCGGCGGCGGCCCCGGACGCGGCCCTCCTCCCGGCGGCGCCCGATCCGGACACGGAGTTCGGCTTCCAGCGGCCGGAGCTCGGGAAGGAGAAGCTGGCCGGGACGGTGCAGTTCCACGAGCGCCACGTGTTCCTCTGCTACAAGGGCCCCGAGGTGTGGCCGTCCCACGTCGAGGCCGCCGAGTCCGACCGCCTCCCCCGCCTCCTTGCAGCCGCCATCAAGGCCCGCAAGCCCAACCTGAAGAAGAGCGTGAGCATCCGTCTCTTCTCCGCCTCCTCTTGTTCGGCTCAGAGATTAGCTGATTCGGTATTGGTGTGCT
The DNA here is from genome assembly GCA_036346245.1 of Bonia amplexicaulis. Lineage (NCBI taxonomy): Eukaryota > Viridiplantae > Streptophyta > Magnoliopsida > Poales > Poaceae > Bonia > Bonia amplexicaulis. The sequence continues at coordinate 29,503,956 of CM070738.1, read as the reverse complement.
TGTGGTAGGGTTTTTAGTTTGATTGGTGGGGAGTGGGAACTTGCCAGGAACCGATAATGGAAATCCGAAATCGATGGCAAGAATCGGGTTAAATCCAGAAAACAATGAAGGAATCGGGTGAACTATGAGCTGCAGAATGAGGACTAATTCTTTGAGCACTATTCGGTGTATTCCCAACTTCACTAGTTACTGCTACAGGAGGGACAGAGGGCTGACTATAGTTACCTTGGAAACTTGATTGTCGATCGCATACTTCCTTGCTGGGCTGCAGATTCATGAAATTAGACATCATCCCCACTAGGTTGTCCATCTGCCCTTGAATCATCTTCTGGCCCTCTTCTTGATTCCTCTTCAGCTCAGCAATACTGTGCTTGACCTCTTCCATTTCTGCCATGGTCGCAAAAGATACCTCACCTTCCTCTGCCGTCGTTGGTAGCACATGCCTCACCATTTTTTTTTCTGATTTGCACAGATCAGTCTAGGGATTTTACCAGGTTAGCAGTTTACCAACCCAACCTGTTCGACCAGGCAATTTCCCACAGCTTCTCCCTCGAGACTTCACCGACGCACTTGGATCTGGAATTTTACAGGGAGACACGAAGTGCTCCCAAACCCTCACCAAAAACGCGATCAATATCTGCTCTCGAGGCCAAGAATCGGTACTCTGATACCACAAATGTCAGGAACCGATAATGCAAATCCGAAATTGATGGCAAGAATCGGTTTAAATCTAGAAAACAATGAAGCAATCGGGTGAACTATGAGCTATGCTATGATATGGCGGCTAGGGTTTATGTATTAACTCGATGATTCCTCCAGGAGTGTCTTACAAGCTTTTATACAGGCTGCGGAACTTAAACTCGGTTTAAGACAAAAGATAATGAACAGTGTTGACAAAATATACAGCCACCATAATACTACTCAAAAGCATAACGACTGTTGGATGGAAATCCGACACAGGATCAGAATACCCCTTCGCTCCTTAATTGAAGTCGGCGATGGCTTCTATAACTCTGGCCTCCATCCGATCCGCATAACGCTTATTGAAAAGTGTGCCAAAATGCTTTTGACTAGGCAGTGTATCGTCTTCTGGGGTATGGCATTGTTGAGCACTTGTACAACTTTTGGGGTGGTACTATTCAGTATTATGAAACTTTCTAAGCTACTTACTTGGCCTTATGTTATTTTCTTTTTCATAATTTTACTTTTAAAGAAAGTTCAAGTTCAGTATTTGCTAATTAATAATTTTACGGTTTTGCTATTTTTGTTTCTTATTTTTTTGTTAACTGTAAGCCGACTTTCTTGGTCATTGGAGTAGCTTTGAAATATGTGTCTGATTCTAATTTTGATCCAATGGTTCAGAAATGTGACCTTATAAATAGACATCCCCATATTTTATTGCTAATGAGTCGTTTATTCTACTTTTTCTCAGACCAAATTGACCATTTGTGAAGGAGAAGATGGTACCGAGTCATCTAATGGGGATGTGTTGATCTTTCCTGATATGATCAGATACAGGTAAACCTGCAAGCCTGCAAACAAATAAACATACAGTCTTTCGCCTTTAGTTGTTATATAATAAAAAACATAAGGCAGCTGGTTATTATTCTTCAATACATGATATAATGTTTGCAGAGGGCTGACCCACTTTGATGTCGACAACTTTGTTGAAGAAGTACTTGTGAAAGATACTGAATGGCTTCCTGGATCTCCTGAGGCTATAAGAGGTTCCTATGTTTTTGTGTGCTGCCATGGAAGCAGGGATAAAAGGTGTGGTGTCTGTGGACCTGCTTTGATTAAAAGGTTCAAGGAAGAGATAGATGGACAAGGCCTTGCTGGTCAGGTGGCTGTTAGTGCATGCTCACATGTGGGTGGTCATAAGTATGCAGGAAATGTCATCATTTTCAGTTCAGATGCCAAGGGAGAAGTGACTGGTCATTGGTGAGAACTAGGAACTGCAATAAAATATACATTCTTACGCACCAATAAAACCAATGCCCTCCTGTAGAGCTCCATTTTAATTTCACTTTGTTAAAATCCAGTCATTGCTTACTATATTTGTAATTCTAGGTATGGTTATGTTGCTCCTGATGATGTGCCTGTGTTGCTGCATACACATATTGGACAAGGCGAGATCGTGGACCATCTATGGAGGTATGCTTCCTCCTTTAATTACTCCATGGGTTAATGTTGACTGAAGATGTTATTTAGTTTTACCCATCATTGGTATCCTAAGTTGTATAGTGCCATCGAGGATTGTCAACATTTTCAGCCTTTTCTCTTTCTGCTGTATCTGGACACGTGGCATTCTTAAGAAAACATACATCATTGATTCTATGATTAATAGTTTAGTACTATTCCAAAATCTGAATGGTGTTCTAGTTTAATTGTGTCTACAGCAATTATTGTTATACTTTTTTTTTCCAAATGATTAGATTAACTTCAAGTAGTGTTCATAATCTTTAAAACTGTCTGCTTATTTTGTTAAGGGAAGATACTGGGATCAAAGTCTTCATTCAATTTTTTCTTGAGCATTAGAGTGAATTTAGCCAAGATTATGGACTACAAGCATTTATGGAGAATGGAGATGAACTATGTTGTAGGGTGGATTTTACTCCTTGCGACTTCATTTATCTTCATACAGGAATACTTCTGGAGAGGAAGATAGCTTTCTGTATCATTTCATCATCATTCATTCTGCCTTTTTCTAATTTGTTTTCCCCTGTGTTGATGTGAGTTTGTCCGAAATATGTATGGTTGAGTTTTCACGCATCGTGTTGGAGCACTTGTTTGTATGGGTTCATCTGCTCATGTGATGTCACATAAGGATATTATGTTGTATTTGTTGCATTTGCAAATGTCCTTGTCAGTTTGTTTGCAATGACTTCAGAACTTGAAGAATGACCTTATGTGGTTAGTCTCGTTGTAACCAAACCAATAACAAAAGAATGTCATCTTTTTTTCCCCAAATATTGTACAAAGCACTGATATATCTTGTTCATGTTCAAGTGATCCCTTGCCATATGTTTGCTTCATAGCTGAATGGCCTACCTCTGTTTGAACTGTGGTTCTTATGTGTGCTATCCTATCATGCAGGGGTCAGTTGGGTTTGTCTGAAGAGCAGCAGAAGAAAGCTCTGGAGCTTAGGCACATGACGAATGGCATGACTGAGGAGGAATCGAGTGCCAAAGAATCCCCTGAAGAAACTGAAACTGATGGTGCTGCTTGCAATCCTGCCGCTGCAGGTGGATGTTGCCAGGGCAATGGAGGCTTTACGTGCTGCCAAAGTGATTTGCCAAAGGAAAAACAAGACAAGAGCGTTCCAGCTGAGCAGAACCAGAAGAGCTCGGAGAGGGAGTGTGACAAAGAAAGCGGTGCCGGCAGCAAGAAGGGGCACATGAAGATTTGCCCGATGCCTACCTGGTTTGAGACCTGGGAGAGGGCTGACACCTATGCCGCCCTTGCTGTTGTTGCAGCTGCTTCGTCGGTGTTAGTCGCTTTCAGGGTCTACAAGAACATGAGTTGAGAGCCTCAAAAGGAATCCTCAAAACAAGGCTAGGTTTTGTGCACTAAGGACAGTCTCCGGCAGTAAAACAGTTTGCTTTGAGAATAATATACTACTTGTGCATAGTAATGCAAGGGTTGGACCTTTAATAGTAGCTGATCCGGAGAAGGTGATGAAAAGCTGTTGTGTATAATGTCCTCACGTGAAACTCCCCTACTAAGTCCGAAGATTTCCATGCCTTGGCTGTTTGTTTACCTTAGCAAGGCGATGGCCCTGGTGTTCTACGTGATGATATTATCGTTTATTTGGAATTGGGATGTTCTTGATCATGTGGATTTTAAAGAATTGTCATGCTGAATGGAAAAATTGCGCATTTTCTTGTATTTGCATGTTGCGAGCACAAATTTCGGAGGCATAAAAAAAACATCTGCACCTTGTATTAGCTATTTAGCAAATGGTGAAGTTGGATTTGTTGCTTGTTGCTGCTCCTGTTCATGGCGGTTTCGACAGATTTGGGGTCTGTTCTTTTTAGCTGCGGCTTATGGCTGAAATTTTTGAATTTTGGCTGTTTACGGTACAGATTACGGAGAGACCAATACTCACTTACGATTTTGGCTGGTATAGATGTTGGGCTTTTAACGTGTACTACGTTTAACTTGTAGATTCTGTCTTGAGAAAATACTCTGTTTAAAAGTTAAGTACTATAGTAAAAGTTAAAAATCGACTGACTTTTGACTTGTCAAACAGGTCCTTGGATTGCCTTTAACTAAAACGATTCGTTCTTCTACTTACTCTTTGTTAGTAGGGAACTCTTGTACTTACTCTGGTGATTTTGATCACAATCTTTAGAGAAACTCTGGTGTAATTGCTTGACAATAATCTGCTTTTAGCCAAATTGTTCTCGCAGAAAGGCACGTGATGCGCTACTGAACATCTTGCAGTTGACTGCCAGCTTCGTCTACCACGTGCTCACCTTCCGGTCGTGCCAGCTTCGCCTACCACGTGCTCACCTCCCGGTCGTCACCACCAGCACACATGATTCTACTTCACTAATATCTGGTATGGCTCTACCGGTCTACAAAAACTCATTGCATGCCAACTGTTTGGTCTGGCACGCTCTGCTAGCTTGTTACCTTCACCTGCCCTTCCTGGAGCTGTGGCCTATCTTCTTGATCAATGATCAATCAATTTTGTCATAGTGGATAGCTTTGGTTGCACTTCACCTTTGGGTGGGATTTTTTTTGGTTGCGGCTTACAGCTTATATAGTTACGGTGGTGGATTTTTTGGCTTTGATTCTGTTCTTTTCGGCTTTTAGCTTTTGTTACGGTACCTATCTTTCAAACAGAGTTTTTTTTCAAGACGAAATCTACAAGTTAATTGTAATACACATTAAAAACACATCACCTGTACCGGCCAAAATCGCATGTGGATATCTCTCTTTTAGTAATCTCTGACGCGAATAGCCAAAATTCAAAATTTTCAGCAAAAAACCAAAAGATACAACCAGAAAGAACAGACCCTATGTCTTGTTGCTGCAACTGATGGCTTTTGACCTCAGTACAAACATTTGTGTGAACAAACTGAATACCAATATGCTGATAAATCGCTTTGAAATATTATCTCTATAAACCACTTTAAAAAGACGACGTAGAAATTATTTCACTTGTTTGTTCAGAGGAAGCAATAAGATATAACATGTTTGTTTGAGTTCAGCATTAACATATACCATGTGATAATTAATGGTCCTACCACGTGTGCGTGCTACCAGCCCAACGAAATTTGGAGCACCCCGTGGACATTGAGCTACACACACGTTGTTCATATCCATACAGGCAGCAGCCTGACCTGGAACTTATGGTATCAACATCTGCAGCTAACTCCTGGTGCATGACCTGGATTCTCCGAATGAACAAAATCATAGGTCCAAAAAAACTAATAACATTGTCTTGTTGGATCCAGCGGCAGCCTTAGCATAAAAGAACAATCAGAGCAAGCACAAAAGTACACAAAAAATACGAAGATTTGTTAACAATGTTTAACAATGCCTACGTCCCGAGAGCCAAATCGTGACGGCTCTGTTCATACGAGAAATTTCTTTTCACAATTAGAGTTACAAAAGATTGACAGTATATATATATTTATATCCTAGTTACATATTTGATTCAGACACTTACTTCGAACCATGGGGCCTTCGTCCCCCCGCACCCCATCTATAATATTTTGTAGCCCCATACAAATTGCGTTTCCTTCCCACTTCCTTTGCATGCCATGCACATATATCTGAACAGTAAGCAGGATAATGCACTATTTGATCATGCACTTACTAGACAAGCTTAGTTAAAATGGAGAGAAAAGAGGTGCTATTGTAGTATGCATGCATATGTCCACATGCTCAGTGCCAACTGATTGCCATCTGTGGCCCAAGCCATCTAGGAGACTCTAGAAATGGACAGTGCATGAAGCCATGGAGGCAGCAACTACTGCTGCAGATTGCAGACACATGTGCTGAACTGATGATCATCTTAAATGATGCCATCAGTCTAAGATACGGTGCGCAAGTTGATAAGCTTACGATTAGCTCTCCATTGTTGTCGATCCTCAGAAAACTTGCTTAAATCTGATGCAATGCAGGCATGCATCCACTGCACATTATGATTTGGTGGCAATGTGATCATCAAACCAGTGACAGTAGACTGGTAATTGGCCAGGTTAGCAATGACAGAACATCATGGACTCCCTGAATTGGTCTGAACTCAAGTATCAATGGATCACAACTTCACAAGAAACTTTGTGATAATGGTTGGCCAAGGCTATTGCAGAAGATTAACAAAATCAGAACTTGTTGAATACAAAATGTGACCTTTAAGTTAGAAAGAACAGGAACAGGTTGCAGAGGACAAATCTACAGCACCAATCATCTGCCAGAAATATTACATCTAAATACCATATATATTGTATTTTATGATCTAAATATGATCAAGTCCAATCACTTGAAAAATTCGATCAGATTTTGCTTAAAAAGATATTGCAATTAGTATAACTGGCCGATAATGTAAACTGGTCGGATGTTATGATTGAGATAATTTTCAAGTTCATAATGGACTCTATACCGACTTGTACTATTGTGATGTCCAAAGATGTTTGCGTTGACTAGAGCCAGACGTAGTTACTCGAGGCGCTTTCAACTATAACTCTTCACCGTTATCTTCTGAGATTTTGTTTCGTTCCCGAGCGAGTGTTGTTCCTATCTCTGAACATGTTACTGTTCTACTTTCTAAGTAGATCTCTATTTCATTGCCGACTAGGATATTGTTCCTTTCTCGTCCGGGACTCTTGTTTCTAATGCTGTTTATACCTCCTGTAAGCATCATGATAGATAGTATACGCAACACAAGTTATCTACACATGTAATATGGCAAGAATATTTTGTAACTTCTCCTTCATATAGTGATTTTACCGATTGTGCGTCCGTGATTTTTTCGTAAGGGTTTTTCACGTTAAATCTTTGTCTCGTGCTCCTGATTATTCTTCATTATTTTTTCATATTACGTCGTGTGTTTTATAGCAAATGGTATCAGAGCTTGGTTCTTTACCTGATCAATCTAGGACATACTTGACATGGCATTAATGAAGTATGATCTTCTGCTGCTAGATTGTGACACAAGATTTTCTCTCTGGTAAGTCAAGATGTAAGTTATTCTGTCATAGCTCGATTTGGATGATGCGTTATTAGGAATCGACAACATGCCTGCTGCATGGTCTGTTGAGGAAGCAAAGGAGAGATTGTAAGGATCTCTCTCAAATTTATCTTCATCTTTATAATAATATTCTCTATGAAGTTATGAAGTAGACCACCGCTGCTGCGTTATGGCTAAAGTTGGAACAAATCTGTCTGACCAAAGATCTGACCAGCAAGATGCATCTGAAGTAGAAGATTTTCTCACTCAAGTTGGCAGAAGGAGAATCAGTGCAAAATCATCTGGCCGCATTTAAAGATATGGTCACCGACCTTGAAGCCATGGAGGTCAAATATGATAATGAACATTTGTGTCTTATTCTGCTCTGTTCGCTATCTATTTTGTTCTCTACGTTTAGAGACACAACTCTCTACAGTCGAGATACTTTTACTCTAAAGAAATTAGTTCAAGCGAGAACTCGAGTTTGAAGGTTTGTCCATTCAGGGCAGACCAGTCGAGAGGTCTTCGACCAATGATTCCAAAAAGCAAAAGCTCGAGTAGATATAATGGTCATTCGAAGTCAAATACCAAGAAGTCGTGTTGCTACTGCAAGAAGGGTGGACACGATGTCTCAGAGTGCTGAAAACTCCAGAATAAGGAGAAGAAGAATAATAATTCCAAGAAAGATCAGCAAGATGATGAAGCTAAGGCCACAATTGTCACTAAAGAAGGTTCCAAATGGGGATTCTTGTTTTAATTGTTGGTAATTCCAAAACCAGTGATGAATAAATTCTTGATTCAGTCTGCACTTTTCACATGAGCCCGAATCATGATTGATTTGTTACTTATGAGGCTATTCTAAGTAAATCAGTGTTAATAGGAGATAATACCCAGTGCAAGAACCCTCTCGGAGGTCCGACAAAATTTAAATTTGAAAATGAACTGTATCTCATTGAGTACTCTTAATGCCAAAGTGTACCGATTTTCAAGTAGAGGTGGAGTTCGAAAAATCTCCAAATGCTCTCGTGTTGTGATGAAAGGTGATATGAAGACAGCAAACCTCTATAATCTTTGAGGCACTACCTTAATCAGAAAGGTTGTTGTTGCTTCAACCTAGTTATCTAATGCTGATCAAACAAGTCTATGGCATATGTGCCTCGGGCATATCAGTGATGTTGGCTTAAACAAGTTGTGCAAAAGAAGTTTGCTCGATGGTCAAGGCGTCGACCAATTAAAGTTTTGTGAACATTGTGTATTTGGTAAATAGAAGAAGGTGACTTTCAGCTCTGCAAATCACTCTTCAAAATGCATATTTTATTATGTTCACTCTAATTTATAGAGTAAGTCCCACGTTTCATCCTTTGGAGGCGCTAATTATATGTTGACCATCAACTCTCAAAAAGTTTATACATATTTCATTAAGCACAAGTCTGACGTGTTCAAGACATTCAAAACATGAAAGATTATGATCGAGAAATAGATCGACAAGTGTAAGATCCCACAAACTCGCTTTTTAAAATAATTAATTCCAAATTAATTATTTAAAATTTTTGGGATTTTATTTGGATTTTTCTTGAATTAATTAAAGTTTAATATGCAATTTTATAAAATAAAAAATATTTAATATAAATAAAATAAACTTTAATTAATTGAAAAACTATTTTATCTGGTTTCCTTGTGTCACAAGGATTTATTTTTTGTATTTTCTTGGATTTTTAGAGTTTATTTGCTATTTTTAGGATCTCAATTTATTTTGGCAAAAAAAAAGACTTCTCAAAGGGTCTAACTCTGGAGTTTCTAGGGCGTGACCTACCAATATTCCTTTTTCTTCTTTCCTGATTTCTTTTCTTCCACCTTCTCCTTTTATTCCTTAGACCAATACACTGTTCACCTTCCCAAAAATTCCAACAGACAGCACGCATCAGAGCTCGGCCATGGCTCTCTCTCTCTCCTCTTTCTAAACTCATTTTCGAAATATTTTCACGTCAAATCATGTTCCCAAGCTTCATCAACACTCATGCCAAATTAATTTGGTTTTTGTGCAGAGAGAAATTGAAATTTTCCTAATCTAACCAAAATCGCTTCTCGTCATTGGCTCGTCGGTTCGTCGTCTCCGATAAATTTTAGCCTATGCCATCACCTCTCTTAGATTTATCTGGTCGTGCTCTACATGATGTTTTCCTCTTTTTCCCTAGAAACCAATCACAAATCTTTAGTTCTGATGCCTAGCCAGGCCGCATAGAGCATCTCACGTTCCCATCTATCTGGTGATGTTGTATATATCAAAATCCATATGTTCACTAGAAGAAATCGAAAAAAATAACTAGAAGAAATCGAACTCCAAGTAGCCATCAGAACCTCTCTGGGGTGAACCAGAACCAGTGGAGACATCAGTAGTTCGCGGTGTGGATGGAGGCACCTTGGATGGCCTTTGGATCTCCACAGGCTTTGGTACCTCCGGTGGGCTTGCGCACCGTATCAACGCCCAATTCACGCCCTCAAAGAATGGATGCTGCTTTACCTCCGTGGCGCCACGCTTGAAAGCTAACCGGTGCTGGGGCTCTTTCACAAGTAGACCCCTTACCAAATCTCTTGCCGAGAAGCTCACGACCGGGTACTCTGGAAAGCGCAATGGCTGGCCGACGACATTGAACAGTGTAGCCCGGTTGCCAGATCCCTTGAAAGGCGTCTTCCCAAACAGAAGCTCATACAGGAATATCCCGAAGGTCCACCAGTCAACAGCACCGCCATGGCCCTCACCTTTGATGATCTCAGGGGCCAGGTACTCATGTGTCCCGACAAATGACATCGAGCGTGCATCGCTAGGCTCTGCTATGAGCTCGGGCCACGGGCTGATCTGGGTGGCAACTTCAGGCTTTGGTTTACGATCTTTCTTGGACTTGGACGAGAAGAGGCGAGGGCCAAAGCAGGTGGTAGGGGCTGCACATGATGGCTGAATCATGCAGGACGGCTCGACGCAAGCTGGCTGGACGCAGTAAGCTTGAGTGTTCTTCCTGAGTGCTTCTGCGTCGGCGTTGGATGACCTGATAAGCGTGGGACTCACCGCACAGCGAAGGGAGAGGTCGAAGTCGGACAGCATGATGTGGCCATCCTCCCGAACGAGGACGTTTTCTGGCTTGAGATCACGGTATATGATCCCGAGCATGTGCAGGTATTCTAATGCAAGGAGGACTTCTGCTACGTAGAACCTGCAATGTGAGCCCAATGCAACATTTCATTAGCTAAGCACCTGCAAATAGTGGAACAGGGCGGCGAGACGTAAACTTCCAGTCAATCACTAATGATTTTGCAAGAAATAAGGAAGTTCAAGAAAAAACTTTAATTCTATTAGGCAGTGAGATGTATTATGTGCAGAAGGTAAAAATGCAGATAAGACATACTTGACAGCTTGCTCTGGAAAATATTTGCCAGGCTGCCTCTGCCGAAGGGCGTGCAGGTCTCCTCCTGGACAGAACTCCATCACCAGGCATGAGAACTTATCAGTCTCGAAGTGACTGTACAATGTAGGAAGAAAGGGGTGATCCAGGCATTGCAGAATCTCTTTCTCGGTTTGAGCTCGGAGCAACTTCTTTCTGCTTGCTAGTGAAGCCTTGTCCATAACCTTCATCGCAAAATAGCTCTTAGTCCCGCTCAATTCAGAGAGATACACACTGCCAATGTCACCACAGCCTAGCCTCTTCAACAGCCTGAAATGGCTCAGCCCAAGGATACCATCTCTAACCCTGATCATCTGAATCGCCTCCCATCGTGAATCATTTGCCTTGTGAGGCTTCGTAGAGCTACTCATGCTGCTACACGAACTCTCATCACTGATATCACTGCTTGTGCTTGGCCAGCATCTGCTACTACCAATCTCAGATCGATCAGTCAACCTAGCACTTCCACTCACCTTCGCTGGACTACTACCTTCACATGTCTGAAATGATGTGGAGCTTCCATTCATACAGACGTGCTCCACAACTTTCTTTTCTTGATTTGCAAGACCTTCTGGGACCATTTCCTCACTCAATTCTGCTGGATGCTTGGTCGATGCAGCATCAACGGATTCCTTCCGGTGGTCGCTTGGTTTCTGCTCCTTTGACTCCAGTGTGTGATTCGGTTTGCTGAGGTTAGTTGGTTCTAGTAACACTCGAGGTGCTAAAACACAGGAATTGTTCGGCTTGGGGATCTCCGAAGGGGAAGCGCTCTTCGAATACTGCTGTAGTTCTGGGACGCTTGGGATATTTGGGAGGGTTTGAGGCATGGTCTTTGAAGCCATTGTTGTCATAGCTGAGTTTATCAGACAAGATGACCAAAGATTGCCGCAAGCTCTAGTCAGTCAGAAAAGCAATCTTGGCATAGTGATGGACCATTGAATGGCAGGCTTCCATTCACAATCGGCAAAGAACAGAAAAAAGGGGGTAAATTCAAAGATGCAACAGCTAACATTAAATGATTGGAATTGGACTTGAGTAAAGATTCACAAACAAACAAAAGAAATGAAGTGGCCAAACAACAAACTAAAATTATCTGACCGTCATTTTAAAGTAAGTAAATCAAGAAATGGTTTTTGTCCCCAAAAAAAAGATATCAAGAAATGACCTCCACACTCAGCTCCATCCACCTCCCACCAACACTTACCATAGGGTGCTCACGGTGCGCCATACTTAGATATTCATCTGCCTAACCACGAAAGTTATGAGGTCGTCTCCTTCTATGACCTTAAAACCATCAATCCTGTCCACCCCCAACTAAGTCCAATCATGCAACGCTACAGATCTAGCGTCCCTTTCGCAATAAACAAGTGTTTGATCAGATGAGAGCTCATCAAAGGTGCCATCTTTTCCATACAAACAGAGAAAGGTGCCCCCCATGACCCACCTCAAAATGGAGGTCTCTTCTTTCTTGCAAACAGCATCGCTGTTAATTGAAGGCATAAGCAAATCACTGCCAGTTGATGCATTCCTTTCAAGAAGCCACATGAACAAAAGCGGGAGCACATACTAAACTGTTTATCATTTCAGTGATACGAAAATGCTATTTTTTTCTGTGCAGAAAGGTGAAGAAAGCAAGAATCAAGGGCTGCCAAAAGCAAGGGCTTTTATTATCTTTCTGCAAAATGCAGTAGCATGAAATCTTGCATTCTTTGTACAAAGATCAAACAAAGAGGAAAAATAATGCTAGAATCCAGGTAAGACAGATCTACAGGACCAAAGCAGAGTCTCACGAAAAGCAAATTGGGAACCAGGAAACAACCGGAAGAAAGATACTGCAAGAGAAGTCTCACCAGACTGCGCTGAGCCCGATAGGCTGAATCTTTCTGCAAGAGAAATCTCCCAAGAATCAAACAAGCAAGAAGATGCCGAGGGGGATGGAGCACAGTTCCTACGACTTCTTGTGTCTAGGGTTGCAGAATGTGCAGCGATGGAGGTGAAGAGGGAAGGAAACAGAAGGTGCCGAGTATTAAAGGTCAGCCTCACCCCATTCTCATTGGTTTCCCTTTTCTATTGTTTTGTTAATTTCAAATGCAATGATCTTGTCTACGGGAAGTAATTTAGTTTTTGGGTCCCTGGAGGTGAGACCCCTCATTTCTTTGCAATGACATGGCTGCCCTCAATCTTCTATTGTTAGCTCTCAATTATTAGCCGACCAGAATCATTACGTTATCTTTTGTTTTTTGAGCTTGATCATGTCAATTTCTACTAGCAAATTAACCAAGTTCAGTAACAAAATAACAAATACTAGTACTAGTAGCTGCCTAGGCCTATTCTTTCGAACTTAGATTTATGACTTTTAACTATGGTTTATAGTTTTTAGTTTTATTTGTGTGAGAGACTGCGAAGTAAAAAAAACTTACGTGCGATGTTGATCGATATAAATAAAATCGCTACAATGTGTATTATAATTAATTTATAGATTTTATCGTAAAAAGATATTGTATTAAAAAGCTAATTATAAAAAAAATCGAAAATCAATTTTTAGAATTCAAAAGAGGCCTGCACATCGTTATACAATTTTACCCTACTTACCATATATTTTTTATCTCGGTAAAATACTACGGAATTTTCCAGCATCAATCAATTGGACAAGACAACAGGCCTCCTCTCTCTCGAGTCACTTCAGTCCAGTGCAAGCCCCAACTCAACTTTCTTGCTTTTGGAGGAGGAATCAGTGCTAGAAAAAAAAATACCTGGGCCAATCACCGCATTATCTGCTTTGGAGTCTGGGTAAATTTGCATAAATAACAGAGGGTGGATGGCATTGGCTGGAGAGGCTACTGGTTAAACAACTTGCATGTCATGTAAAATTTCAGAACTCATTTGAGTCATCGCTTGTCTGTAAATTAAGCCTGTAAGTCCAAGCTCTCTCTCACTGATACGGTATATCATGAATTGTTTATGGCTTGTAATAATGTCTTAATTTACACAGCGTAAAGTACAATGAGGCACTTCGAATATACGATCGAATTTTATGCCGATCCGAACGGCTTGGAACGCGGCAGCCTTTGGCAGTACAGCTAAGAGTACACAAGCTAACAAGTTAAAAAATTTAGTACAGATTTATCGGTGTAGAATCGACGGCAATCAGATAAGGATAAATAATACAAAAAAAATCTTCTAAGTTATTCAAATCTTCACTCGAGTGCTATCATAGTCACTAAATTTAGATCATACTAACTAGGCTATGCAAAACAAAGTTAAAAACAGAAGCCAACAAAATTAGCAACCTCTTGGATATGGCTAGTCAGACCATCATTGAGAGGCCGGTCACACCGGCAGGCCAATCTGATCACAAGTCTGGGCCGGTCCAACCGGTCCTCTATTTCTAGACCTGAAAATCTCTCGTAACAAAATGTCAAATCTCGTAACGCCTTAGCGATTGATACACTTAGTATTTTCAGCTCTCCTTAATCTAAACCACTTCTTATTTGCGCCTCCTTGTGTCGCAGTTTTGATAATTCGTGTTGATCATATTTTGCCTCCACGTGAAGCAAAAATTTGATGTGTAATTCATTTATCATATTTTCCCAAGAATGTGTTTTTCATAATTTGTGAGGATCGTATTTTTTTTTATTGTGGACTTAATCTGTAAGTACATAATGACCGTGATACATGCAAACACTAAAAGTGAGGGTACACAAGAACATGCAGTGGTAGTAGCATGCGCCGAACCACGGAATGATCCATCCATCGAGGTGGACCTAAGCAATTTAGGGCTTGTTTGGCAACGACTGCGACTTATATCTTTTGGATGAAATTTTTGAATTTTGGTTGTTTACGGTACAGATTACGGAGAGAGATACCCACTTGTGATTTTGGATAGTATAGATGTTGGACTTTTAACGTGTATATCGTTTAACTTGTAGACCCTATCTTGAGAAAATACTCCGTTTGAAAGTTAGGTACTGCAGCCAAAAGCCAAAAACCACTAGATTCAGAGGAAAAAAAACAAGCCCTTAGTTGTGCGGAAAAGTGCAAGGCTGACCGGACCGGCCAATTAGATGTCATAGTCATGCAGAGCAATCGTAGTCGTACAGTTACGGAGTAAATGTCATGGGACACCATGAAGGGTACCAATTCGCCTTCATATCCTCTCAAAGCTCAGCTCAGCTGCCTCAACGTCGCCATGCATGTCACTCGTGTTCCATTCGGAAATCACTGTGGCCAAACTCACACACAACTTCGCCAATCATTTGTTTAGCTAGCATTGCATCCAATGTGTTTGCCCACATGTGTTGCACACTTACACATCCAAGACATGATAAAGCATTTTCTTTGTTTTTTAAACATAATGCTCATTTCCAGGAAAGAAAATGAGACAAAAAAAGGGAAGGGATTACGTGCTCATAGAGTGAGCATCCAGCATTTATCGGTGACGAAGGCGTTCCAAGCGTATCTCCTGCTGCGAGCCTAGCGCCATTGAGCTGCTGACAAGCAATCTAAATTAAGTGGCTATTAGACGTTTTATGAACTCTGTGCACATGATTTTCAATCACACGCCAAAAGGACGGTGTACACACCACCACACATGAGAATGCGTCTATGAATTCAAAGGGGATTATTGGTGCACATGAATGCTAATTACCTTCATAGGACTGAGGACGATGACCATTGCAGAGTGAATAGGAGCTCACTCCTTTTTATATTAAATTGAACTTCCAGGTTGACCATGGTTTCGAAATACACAGCGAAGGACTAAGCATATGAAGTTTACAAGCCAATTCCAAAAAAAAAACTAAGACCAAACACTCCTCTGATAGTCTGATCCCAAGGAGATAGCGGTCTGACCGCTTGGCCATCATGATCGAGGGTCACTGGCGGTCGGACCGCTTGGACTTAGAACAAATCTTCACAAGGATGTGAAGAACAAATTCCAAGCAAAGATCACGGAGATCAATCTCAAAGTTCCAATATTTATCTAAAACAAGGAATGTTGTACTAAAACTGGACAAAACGCAAGATCTTGAATCAAGACTTTGTGGGGTAAATGATGGTAAAGATGACCTTTGATCTACTCCTATACATCCTAGCAAGCCTAACGATAGCACAAATCCAAGCCAAAAAGCCTTTGAGATAAAACCCCAAAAATCATCCTTTCTTGAATCAAAACCGAGTAATTATAAGAACTTGCAATGGAATGTTCCTAGAAGAATACGGTCTGGTCTACGAAAGATATTTCCATCACTTATGCATCCTTGGCACAAAGCAAGATTGAGAGGGGAGAAAGAAACAACAAAAACCAAACTAAATCAAGATTTTAACACTTGACCAAAGAAGAGAAAGACTTGGACAAATTTTGATATATATATATATATATATATATATATATATATATATATATATATATATATATATTGATACCTGAAAATAAATATTTACAATCACTTCCTAGCCAACCACAAAGACTAAGATGACAAAAAACTTAAGACAAAGAACCACAACCTATCTCTCAAGATTCTCTCCAAGAACTCTAACCTCCTCCACTTGGCTTACTAGAGAGCTAACCCTAACTCTCTCCACACACCTTATATAGTGGAGGCTTACAAAAATCCTAACTAGCACTTCTAGCTAAATTTCATCCACTTACATAGGCTAACCCATTAACCCAACACTATACTCGGTTTTACACTTTCACATGCACACTTTTCAAAGCGCATACAGCCGTTAACCTGTTAGTGAATCAACACTTGATCCACTTAACATTTTTAGCATATCTCGCGTAGTGGTTTGATCAAGTCCCAATTTTCCTATTTGGGGCAATAAGACTGTTTTGCCCCCAAACCACCTTCCACGAAGCTTCGCGCTTCCTTTACATTGAAACAGCCATGTGCCTCATCTTCAATTCCATATAGCTCCAATGACTTTACGTCAAGTGTCTCACGCTTCTGAATTCCATCGAACCGTCATAACTTGCAAACAGGCCTAAGTCATTTGGCGTGTCGCATGCCTCTTTGTGCATCATGATGGTACCTAACTTCCTGAGCCTAGTCCCGATCCATCTTATAGTTACCTGTCATGTACATCACCATTAGCACTTTGGTTTCTTGTCTTCCTAACTTGTAACCACTCCACCAGCCTCAGTTATCTTCCGACGGCACCTTCATCACTCTGGATCTTAGTTCCCCTAGCTTAGTCCTGACCACTTCCGCTTCACCATGATCTAGCTCTAGAGACCTCCAACCAATAACAACAAACAAAGCATCACGTAGCACCGCACGATATACAAAATCATCAATTGACACAATTGATGAGTCAAGAATCCTTACTTTCACCTTAAAGCATCTCTGCATGCTTTGACATGCATCATGTAGTGCTTAATGAATAGCTGCCACGTATTCACACATTCGATATCCCCAAACCGTCTCTGTGTGTATCGTTCTTGTCACTTAGCGCACGACATGTACCAACTCATCTCTTCATGATCTATGTTTTCTCTGTGCTTCCCGCTTGAGCCATATAGTCTTACCCAGACTTACACTACTGCTCAGACCTTAGCACCCTCGCTTAGTCCCAATCCATTGTCGTTGACCATTAGCGTCCTCTGAGCCACCTGCATATCCAAAGACCAAGCAACTATGTTGAGCACAAGTTCTATAGACTTGACTCGCATTAGTCAAAGTAATGTATCATGCAATGCAACACAAACCCTCATAGCTCTCAAGCTATGATTCAACCCCAAACCAACTCAGCTCAACTCAACATGTTCTCTTACCACAGCCACTGGTCTGACCGCTCTCCTTAGGCCGATCGGACCGCCCCAGTCAGACTGCCAACCACTGGCTGGTCTGACTGGCCAATTGGTGTGATAGTATTTTGAATGCTGGTCACACCGGCCACTCACGTCCAATTGGACTACTCACAATGTCCAGTCGGACCACACGAGCCCAACTCTAAAACTTGCTCTCTGGAAAAAAGCAGCCGCTAATTAGAAATCGATTACACCAGGCCACCAACCAAATTCTGGTAAGATCGGACGAGAAGGCAGACCGTCGTCTAAAAGTCGGCCAGACCGCTTTATCCAATCCGGTCTGATCGTAGCCTGCAAGCCGGTCTGACCGACTAAGTTAGATAACAACTCTAAAAATGCAATTTGCAAAAATCAAACTTAAATTTTGATACTATTTTTATAATAAAATTAAATACCTATCAAATACTAGAGAGTGACATCTACGTGATCTTACAACAATGGAGTCATAGGCAAACGGTTGGCTGTTGACATAGATAAGACTCCTTGCGCCAAACGTTGCATAGGCTAACCGTGAGACACCTCGGTTAATCGAGTCTTTAACCAGAGTTTTATTCACATCTCTCTTATGATTCACATCTCTCTTATATAATTTTCAGCGATGTGAACTAGCGACACGTGGACCGTGAGCCTTTAAAATAACCACGATAGCCTATTTAGTGACGTGGCACCCCCGTCCATAGAGATATCCTACGAAAAATAAAAATCAAGTGGCTGATAAGCTGATTAGACCTTCACTTTAGAGCACCAACTAGGACATGACATCTGATCAAGTTATCTCCAGTTAAAGATTTTTGATTCACCTAAGATGCATAGGGCATAGTATATACGCGTGGGGCACATGGATAGAGCCGCTTAGGTACAGTGTTCTTGATGGCATCTTAGCTTAAAAGTGAGTGTCTTTTGACCGATTAAGTGATTAAGAAAGTAAAAAGATACTTAGAGAAGCCATTTTATTTAAAATATTTTTTATAATGATTTCTATAAATAGCTAAGGGCATTTTCAACAGTAACATTTTAGTTATCTCTTAATTATATTAAATATGTAAAATTCTACATAGAGGAGAGATGATTGAGACGAGATAATGTTTATCTCTTATGTAAAAGACGAATTGAGCTCGTAAATCAATATAATAATAAGAGAGTGTAAGACAGAAAATTATCGTAAAAATAGTATAAAATATTTAGACGATGATTTACTGTTAGAAAGGTTATTTATATTGCTATCTTTATATAAGATAAAAATTATAGAAATAATTTTAAGAGATAAACTATTATACATACCCTAAGAACAAAATCCGAGATTTCAACGATGCAATTACTCCAGTCCATGCCGGGGAGGACAGAAGTCCAGGCGTAGATAGAAGTGGCGTCGTGTCCATGTCGTCCGTTGTCGCCGTCCCTGTTCACGTGCAGACAAGTCCCTCACGATCAAGCTGAAATTAGTCATCATCTGTAATCATAACTGCTACAGTAAAGGGGAATTGTATTCATGTCGTGCTGTCGCGCTCCAACAGATCAATGCTCAAGGAGACGATAATCGCAGCAATCATTGCTAAAAAGAAGGATGGATAGCTAGATGCTGCGTAGACGTTTCTTGGTAGTATCTCACTGTTTCTTTCAGACCATTTACAGTTCATATATAACCTGTTAATATGCCCGATCATGCTCCACGATCTGGAAGCACAACATGTCAAAGCTCCAGATTGTACCGCATCATCTTGCTATTGCGAACGTTGTTTCTGATCTGCCCAGGCTCCTTTCCATAGCCATGCAGCTTTTGGAGACGCAATATCATTAGACATTAGCAGCAATGCTATGAAACTGGAAGGTACGGAACACTTGTTGAAACAGTTTTAACATAATCCGGTAAATGTCACAGCAATTCAATCGAATTGACACAACAAGCATCCGATGGTCGGACGTCCGGCACCTAGTTTGCATCGTTTGGTCCAGTGAAACGAAGCATATGACATGTGCTGCAAATTTTGGCCAGGCACTGGCTTTGCAAGAGAGAACAAAGAGAGTTGATGGAAGTTACAGCATTAAGCACGGTACGCTGCAGAAGTAAGCAAGAAGCGCAAAATGCTCGCTGCCCGGCACGGCCGCAGCCCGCGTGCGCGCGCGCGCGACCTCTGCAACGCGCTCCTCCACCTCTACGCCTCGTCAGCCGACCACCCCCGCTCGCCCGCCTCCTGTTCGACGCCGCGCTGGCCAAGGACGCCGCCGCGTCTCCTACGACATCCTGCTCGCCGCGCTCGCCTCCGACGCCCTCGGGCTGTTCGGTGAATTGCTCGCCGATCCAATGCGACGATACAATGGCTCTTCCTCCTCCGCCGCCGTCACCCGCGACAGCTCCACCTCCGCTGCCTCC
Source organism: Bonia amplexicaulis (assembly GCA_036346245.1). NCBI lineage: Eukaryota > Viridiplantae > Streptophyta > Magnoliopsida > Poales > Poaceae > Bonia > Bonia amplexicaulis. The sequence continues at coordinate 29,484,154 of CM070738.1, read as the reverse complement.
CGACCATGTCCTGGGTCCCTCGCGTCATGGCCGTTTTATTGGTTGCTGATTTGCACGGCGAGATCGATAAATAGGCGAGGAGCTCCATAGATGCACGGGTGGGACATAGAAAACGGCCCGTTGTCACGGGACACCGAATTCAATTTTTTTAATAGCATCAGCACCTTCAGTTTATATGTGAATTCTTTAGCCTAAACTCAATGCGTCCGTTCCTTCTTTGAAACTTAAACGAAGGGAACACTAGCAGTTCAAATTTTTATTAGCTAGCAGCAGTCCATAAGAAGCCTTCGTTTCTCTCAACCCATAAGACAACTACAGCAGACCGAGCCAACCCAAGAGAGAGTACAGCAACAGTCAACGACATCCATTTGATCAATCCCGAAGTGTACCACCTCGCAGCAGCCCTCGATGCATGTTCATCTCGTATGGTTGCCAGGAGATGTGCACTACGTCCGTCACACAGCTGCACTCAGATAGGCAGCGACTAGTCGTTGGAGAACGGAAGAAATCGGTACCACCGATCGAACTCATCTGCCATCTCGCCAAGGTGCCGCCTGGTCCCTATTACCTCATGCTCTCGCCGGTCTAAGTCTAGGTCCACTCGATTAGTATGTACTATGCTCTAAATTTCTCTTAATTCTTTTAATTTGATTTCAGAATAGAGGCCAAATTTGTGAGTTAAGATTTCAATGTGATGATTGTTGATTGCTTTTTGTCGAATTGTAGAGTTAAGGCTTAAGGTTTTATTTTTGTTTTTTGGAAAACCGGTCTAGCTCATTGCAAATCAAAGGTAAAATTATAGTATTTGACTACAATGTTAAAAAAATAAGCCAATGGACGTATTTTTTCTATTATATTGTTATTGAAGTGTTGAACATATAAATATCTAATTAATTTTTTCAATTAATTGATAATGATTTTATGAATGATATACTTATTTACTATATGGAGAAACAACAACTGACCAAAATTACCAATTATGTTGTGATTCATCGCTTTATAAACTTGAAAGAACGTACATACTAAAATGTATTACATTAACTTATATTTGATCGTTCTACTATTTTTTACTTAAAAACATTAAGTAATTTTATTCTCTTTTAACAGGCCATTGAGGTCAGATGATGTATTTTATTAATGCCGATCAACTTTTATCTGTGATTTCGCTCTTGGTTCCTTAGTGCTGCAACTAACTAATATTATTATCAGGCTCCTTCATGTTGGTAAATATTTTGATCACTACTTCTTTATCATCATACACTGTCATCGATTATGTTGAAGTATTGATATTAAAAATTACCAGACATATTACTATTTAGCATAATATTGCTTAAAAGTTATATTTATTATTATATATATAGGGAAGTGGTGAGCTATGATTATTTTTATTCTAGTTTCACCCCCTGTATATATGCATCATGCATGGGATGGATCTTAAAATTTGTTTCAAGGAGATCATCAGAGTAGTCCTTCCAGTCTACTACTCTGATCTTAAAAAATGATCTCGGAGCTAAGCGGGGGGAGGTCGTCGTCTGTGACAGTGGCCGGTTCCATCGCTTGCTCGTGTAGGCTGCTGCTTGCACGCTTGGACAATGGAAAGTCCGTGTCTCCAGGGGCAGCGCGCAAACAGATCAAGCATGTCAATAGGACGGCGTTGTGGTCATGCATATGACGGCGCAAAGCAACACAATGACACTGTCAAATGCTCGTACAACGTAGTACAAAGATCACAAGGCCCATCTGAGCAAACCCCGTATGAACATTGATCATGTCACAACAAAACTTCAGCCACACCCCACACGGGGCCATTCGAGCAACATATGGTGATATGGAGCCCAGTCTAACAGCCTCCCATAACACTCATCAGTAAGTTGAGAAACGTACATGCTAGAAGACATTGCTGATAGAAACTAAGATGACTAATCATACACTAAACCAGGATAGAAACAAATAATAATAATAAACTAAACAATCACTTCTCGAGTACAACAAAATTTCCCTTCACCACAACTTGTATCAAAATTGAGTGTATTGTCGTTCCTTTACCTTCTTCCTCGTATATAGCACATAAAATTTCACCGAAACTGTCTAAAGATCAACAGACCTCCTTGAACTTTATCTTTCATACCTTCCTCCTCTTCTCGGACTTCTGTTTTGCTTCCCTGTTAGTAAAACAACCCATATATGAATAACAAAGAGAGCAAAAACGGACATGAAGCCAAACAGAAACGTATATTACCAGTCCCGCCTCAGCTTGAATTGCCATTTCCTTTTCCGCTTCTTCCCTCCTTCGTCGGTAACCAGTTTCTTTTCTTTGATCCCTGAGGTACTCTTGGGACCAGTATTTTTAATTTTATCAGGCACAGACTTCTTGCGGCTTGTCTGCTCTGTTTGTTCATTGCGTGTTTCTTTCTTATCTCCATTTATGTCAGCACTTTTAGGACCATTACTTTTCATCTCACCCTTCTTATGGTTCTTGAGCTGCTTAGCTGGTCTATTAGGTGCCAGTTTTTGGTCTCCAGCCCCTTCGCCGATGCTTGCCTGTTTATCGGTCTTCTTTCCATCTTTATGATTTTTTGACTGAATGGGCTGTTCAAGTGGCTCATCTTCATCATCACTAATAAGATCAGCCTTCTTAGCTCCTTCTTCAGGCACTTTAGATGACTCAGATGTCACTGGGATTGTATTGCTCAACTTTTTCAGCTGAATGAAATGAAATACCCCAATCAGATATTATGTCCTGATCAAGCATGGCAAACTGAAAGGCATTTGTGATGCAAGCAACGCTGTGTTTGCTTTGTGTTCATAACAGAGTTAAGTTTTACTTTACACAATCAGCCCACATGATAAATTCAAGCATCCTAACCAATCCAGTAAGCATATGTCCTCATCAAACTATTTGCCAACAAAAGTTAGATATTTCACCCAGAAGGTTCCAACATTAAGTCACTGGATTAAATATCCTACCAACCTATGGAAGAGAAGCCGATTCAAGAAGTCAACATGCGAGCTTATGCGTCACAAAATCATTATCACATGTCCTGGAAAATAACAAAATATCACGAGTGTACCTTAGCAACGAAAAACCCATCCATGTTGTTGACATGAGGATAAAACCTCCTTGTTTTGTCTAAAGAAGTATGAAATCGATGCTCCCGGTACCGGATGAATCTGTTCGATAAACAGAAAAAAAAGTAAGAGAGAAGGTAATAGATTCTTCATGCAGGGAGAAGATAGATTAGCATACCCTGGACGCCCAAAATCTAATCCACAAGGCACAATCTTTATGTCTCTCTTTTTAAGGGCGTAGTCGATAACTGCCTCATTCTGCAAGATTGGAGAGGGGTTCGGGGACTGAACTTGAATCATCATTGAACAAACATGACCAATCTACTTACCTCTGAAATTATCATTGAACAAGTTGAGTAAACAATGTAACCACCAGTTTTGGAGTTGGCATCAACCAAATCAATAGCGGCTAGCAGCAATTGCTGCAAAACAAGTCAATCAGTTAGTAAGTGTATGCTAATATGCAAGGTGATTGATGCTCTTACTGAATATACTAAACCAGGGTTCTAGAAACTTTTAATGAAAAAACCATAAAGTTGAAAGGCCCAAAGGCCCAAATTATAATCAGAAAAAACTTAGGAAATAAAGCTTACACAGATAGAACATAACAATTCTGGGGTTCATATATATTATTTCCATGTACAAGAGACAGCACAATACTAACTGCTTCAAAATCACCTTTGAAAATGAAGTCAACACCATGGAGGTAAGCCAGTTTTGTCTAGAACAACTTACTGGGTTAAGGATCAAATGTGATGAATGTGAGTGGATTGCAGTTTTTTTTTTTTTTTGCCAAAGAAAAATGGTTGCAGTTGGAATGGATCGGTAGGAAAATGTCAAACCATAAGCAGGATCGATTTAAACAAAACTTACTGAGGACTATAAGAAACGCACCTTTTGCACGAAAGCACAGTTCCTGATGTCTTCAATGTCCTTTGATGTTTTTATTTGTGGATCCTTCCAAATGGTCTGCAGAAAAAGGAATAATCTGTCAGACTCAAAAAACCAACAGAAAATATATTGGATCTAGAAGCTTATATGATTCAGATTATACTAACCCCGGTGCCTGTGCATGGCGCATCCAACAGCACTCTGTCAACCGAATTCATCCCTAGAACTTTGGGGAGCTGAAACAAATTGGATGTGATCATGAAACAGTATTTGCATTGAGCAGAAGCACCATACACCTAACTGAAGCAACTAAAAAATTACCAGGATTCAAAATTCATTTTTATCCATGATTCAAATGGAACAAAAAGTATTAGCTATGGTGCCTATATAAACAGAGGTTCACGTAAAATCGCCTATTCAATTTCAGTTAATATTTTCTAAAAACCATTATATTATCTTCGATGCATTATTCTTCACAGACCAGCAAATTATGTGTTATGAACCTTAGTTCTTAGTTCATACGGGGTAAACACCACCGAGAGGATGGCTGGACAGCGTTGGCGTAGAGGAAGAAGGTGAAACTATAGATGAGAATGACTTTGTTATTTCTTGCTTGCTACCAATAGCATACGGCAGACACCTTATATAGATGGACTCCTCCTAATTGATAGAATATAATCTCAATCATATCTCTAATCAATGTTCAAGAAGTCGCTAGACGCTAGGCGGACAACAAGGTGGGGCCTAGCGCCTAGGGGGCCGAATAAAAAATAAAGATAGTAGACGAAAATAAACAATCGTGTATATATATTTGTTGTTTAGATGAAAAAAATTGTTACCTTGAGGCTTGAGCAACTTTTAGAAATAAAATTAAGATTCTAGGATTCACTTAATATATATATTTAGGGAGGTCTAGATTGAAAGAAATCCATTGAAAAAAAGTCTATTCGTAATTTTTAAAAATCCTGAAGACTAAGTCACAAAAAAGTAACCCAACCCTAACCCTTTCCATCCCACGGTCCCACCCAACCCCGCCCATGATTAACCCTAACCCTTCCTATCCCATCGCTCGCTCCTCCGCATGATCCATGTGATCTGCACCGCCCCGCGCCGCTCCATCCCTCGCCGCCTTCCGCGTCACCCCTCCCGGTGGCCATGGGAGCGGTGGCGGGACTCGCGCGGAGTCCGGATCCGGCGGCGGCCACGGAGGCGGTGGCAACGGATCTGGGTGGGAGTCCGGATCCGGCGGCGGCCACGGAGCGGCAGAACGGATCCGGGTGGGAGTCCGGATCCGATGGCGGCGGCCACGGGCAAAGAACGGGATCGGAGTGGGAGTCGGATCCGGCGGTGAGATCAGTGCGGGAGTCCAGATCCGACGACGACGGCCACGGAGCGGCGGATGGGCGGGGAAGATGTCCTCCACGGGAGGAGGCGAGGCGAGAAGATGGCGACGGCGGAGGAAGATGGTGATGCGAATCAGAGACAAGTCGACGGCGGGATACTGACCTCGTGTGTGTAACTCTTTTCCCTCCCTCGGTTTATATACTCCTCGGCCCCTCCTCTATTCCTTGGCGTCATGCGGCCACCCACAACCGCGCCCTTGACCATCCACCACGCCTAGGCCGCTGGCCCCTTTGACCGCCTCGCGCAAAGACACGACTAGGGGCCAAGGCCGAGCGGCACCGCCGCCTAACGCCCTGTGGCCGCCCCAGCCGCCTTCTTGAACAGTGTCTCTAACAAATATAGAAACTAATATCATATCCATAATCATGTCTCTAACAAATGGAGCCTAATCCCTAACTCAAATAGAAACTAATCTCTACTTTCTAATAATGAACCAGTTGGGCCCAAGGGGGCTACGCCCATGACATTACACCTCTCCCGGACATGCAGCTCATCCTCGAGCTGCTAGGCGGTGGCCATGATTGCAGTACCACGTTGACGAAGTGTAGCGCTTTCGGCTAAACGGTGCCTGCAATTTTTTCTTGTTCTTTTCTCTCTTTTTTCTTTTTTTCTTAAACAAAGCCGCGGTTACAAAACCGATCGATGGATCGGCCAAGACTTGATCGAAGAAAGGACCCATGGCTCTGGCGACTTCGGTGGCGGTGGCTCGACGACCGTCGGTCGGGCGACGACCCCACAAGCGGCAGCGTCGCCGGGTTGGCCGAGCCGACGATCCGGAGCGAAGAGCGGCGACGAAGGCGAGAGAGCCCGCGGCGGCTATGGCAAGCGTGAAACGCGAGCAACAACCGGATCGAAAGCAGATCGGGAGGCGACGGCCTTACGGGTGAGTAAGGCAAAGGACCCCGGCTAGGGAAGGTGCCGTGACACCAGCGGCGGCGACGAGGCTAGGCGTCGGCTTATCCGCGGCGGAGACAATGGAGATGGCCGCGACGGCCAAGACAGCGAGGGTGGCGAGGAAGTCGACAAGGCGGGTGAGTGAGCGGTTGAGGCGGCGGCGGAGGATCTGCATGAGCTCAGGGCAGTAGACATCGGCGGCGTGGAAGCCGCTGACGGCCTTCTTGGACTCGAGGCCGGCGAGGAAAAGGTCCTCCCGGTGGAGGCAAGAGCTGAAGCGATCGTCGACAACCTTGGCGGAGACGACGACGGAGGTGACGAGGGCCGCGGCTAGGGACGCCGCCGCGACACCGTGATGGCGGAAGTGGCGCCACCGCGTCCTCGCGAGCCGAATCGGCGGCCCGGGCTCCAGCGTGGGGGCACGCAAGCGCGCGGCTAACACTGAGCTAGCTGCTTGTGCCTTCTCGTTTGCTGCCAACATCTTCAGCACCGTGCTCTCTAAGTACTCGAGTCCAGCGATGATTTCGTCATAGCTAGCAATGATCTTTTCACCTGTTAACTCGGCAGCAGAAGCCATGGTGCTAGCTCTGATACCAAATTGTTATGAAACTTAGTTCATAAGGGGTAAACACCGCCGAGAGGATGGCTAGGCTGCGTCGGCGTAGAGGAAGAGGGAGAGACTATAAATGAGAATGACTTTGTTATCTTCTTGCTTGCTTCCAATAGCATGCGGCAGCCCCCTTATGGGTCTGTTTAGCAACGGCTACGGTTTATGGCTTTTGGCTGAAATTTTTGAATTTTGGTTGTTTACGGTACAGATTACGGAGAGACAGATACTCATTTGCGATTTTGGCTGGTACAAATGTTGGGCTTTTAACGTGTAGATCGTTTAGCTTGTAGACCCCGTCTTGAGAAAATACTCCGTTTGAAAGTTAAGTACTGTAGCAAAAGCCAAAAGCCGCCAGCTTCGGAGGAAAAGAACAGACCCTATATAGATGGGCTCCCCCTAACAGATAGAATCTAATCTCAATCATATCTCTAACAAATATAGAAACCAATATTATATGCCTAATCATATCTCTAACAAATAGAAACTAATTCCTAACTCAAATAAAAACTAATATCTACTTCCTAATAATGAATCAGCTGGGCCCAAGGGCTACGCTCACGACATTATGATACTAACTTGTTGCATAAAATCAGTTGACTGCTCTTTGGCATATCAGATGTTCTATAAAAGGCTTTAAGCACCACGTAACAGTAGCTGTACTGTCTGCTCACCTCTTTACCGTCGTAGTTACAAACTATGGTATTTGTGACACCCATACGATGTATGTTGCCCAACAGTCCATGCAACCTTTTCTCATTGAACTCATTTGCATAGATTATTCCTGTGTACGACAGATGAAGAAAAGAGGGTATTTGTATTTCATTTGACAGGCAACTGGATAGCAAGTACAGATAACCAAATTACTCTGAAGGAAATCGCACATGGTGATGGTAGTCAAAACAGGCATAATGCACTAACCAGTATTCTTCATAAGAGCTCCAATGTAGGTAGTCTTGCCACCTGGGGCAGCCCTGGAATAAAGAAAATGATCAGTTTCCAACTTTGGAAATGAGGACATAACTTCTACCAGAAGTTTCACATGAAGAATTGAATTAAACATTAACATCAAATCTAGGAGCAAACATGTAAATATTAGGATAGCATGAGAAGGCTTACATACAAGAAAACACAGTTATCTTAATTTTGAAGTCATATGATAAATGAACTATTGCAAAAAGAGTACGAGGGAAAAGGGAAAACATCTTACGCCATATCAACAATTCGCTCCTTCTCCTGAGGAGCAAGAGCCATCACTGGTAAGAAAGAACTTGCACCTTGTTTCTGTAATCACAATTTTTGAAGTAATGCAAATGTTAATGGAAGGAGAGTAAATGAAGCAAATCTTAAGTTCTTAACAAAATGATAGGGGAGAGAAAGAAGATACCATGTAATGCCCAGCCATATATTCAACTGTGGCGCCAGAAGAAATAGTGGAGTCATATACAACTAATCCTACCTGCCATTTTTGACAACGGGAGAGTTGCTTTAATATTATTTACTTATTACTTGCATAAAGGAAATAGATAGAATCAAAGCATACCTTTGACCACTTCCCTATCGGATCCAAATTAAACCCTCTTGGTATAAGAGCAGCGGCAAGATCCCTCCTCCGCGTCTGCAAACATCACGAACAAATCAGATGAGACAGACAAACTTAATGAAGCAGACATGAATCTGAAGCAAGACATGAAGAACCATGAACTCTGAGGTACCATACATATCTATCAAGAGATTACTCAAATATAGTATACCTTTAGTGTGTTCGTCCGCAGGCACTCAGGTGGTCTTTTCTCAAAAGATTCCAGTAGCTCGACAAACTCGACAGCTGGGAACATCTGCCCAATTATAACACAAATAATGTTAACTAGAACAGCAGCTAAATCTGATAACTTTTTGAATAAGCATGCCAGACAGACAATTTGCAATTACTACTCTCAGGCAATTGGATCAATACACAACTCAACTGGAAGAACTAGTGCACCAAAGATATCAAACAACCGCTGCATAGGATAGGCAGCTCACCTCAATAAATGCTTCAACAAGAAAATCATTGTATCCATAGTATGCCATCACATCGGCCTTGAGCTGATTGACATAATCTTTTCGTGGGACATCTGTTTGCCTCAGCTTGCTAAAGTTTGCGAGTACCCGGACAACTAGACAGGAAAACCAATATATAGAAACAGTCAGAAAGCTCTACAGATTGCAGTCCATCAACAATCCAGAATATCAAAGCGATCTGCTCTAAGAAAAAATAAATAAACAGTAGAATTTTGCATAACATCTCTACGCACTGCTTTTATTACATGCAGGTTGCCACAGTTGACAGTTGCAACGATTGACTTTGCCATAAGAGATTACACAAGCAACAAAAAATGCATCTTGTTTACACAAGCAACTATTGGCTTTGTCCCCAAACCCTTCAGTTTTCTCTCTCTTTTTAAAGGAAGTCATGAACTTAGATAAATACAAAAGTAATTAGATGAACGCACTTTCTGATATCCTCCTTTTAAGATTTGGCAGGTTAGGTGGTCTAAGTGCCTCTTCCTCCAGCTCCTGCAGAATTTAAACCATGATATAAGTCCATGTAACCTAGAAAACTGCAATAGGCAAACAAATCTGAACGGAGAAAAATTGACAATGGAAGGCAGAAAAGCAACCTCCTTCGTGGGCAATCGGAATTCATCAGATTCTGATCTTATGTTGAGTTTAAGTTCCTCCTCTGCCTCTTCTTCTGCCTTCTCCTTGTCTTGATCGATTGCTCGTGACTTCGCCTCAAGGTCATCAGACTCATCCGACTCCACTCCCGAATCGTCTCCGTCTAATAAACCCAACATAGTTCATCAGTAGCAATTCCCAAGATACAAGATCAAGCGTTACATTCCCATACCAGTGCATTGTACTTGCTCACATGAATTCTACAGTAGAATGACTTGATGGGACAAATTGAAAGTGCTTAAGCTAATTCAATTTAATAGTGCACATATAATCGTCAAGTAATCTGAGCGTTACCACTTTCATCGTCACTACCGGCGAGGAAGTCGCCAACGAGGGGGTCGTCATCGCCGTCCTGCTCCTCGCCTTCGTCCTCTTCCTCGTCATCGTCGTCGTCCTCCTCTTCCTCCTCGTCGCCGCTGCTGTCGCTCCCCTCCAAGGAGGCGTCCGAGAGCTCCTCGGCGTCGGAGTCAGAAGGGACGTCAAGGTCGGACTCCTCCTCGAGCTGCTGCTGCTCCGGCTCGGAGTCGTCGGAGGAAGACTCGAGGAGCTTCTGCTTCTTGGGCGCCCTCTTCGCGGCCTTCGGGGAGGCCTTCTTCGCCGCGGGCGGCGGCTGCTGCCTACGCTGCGTGGCCTTCTTCGCCATGGGAGACCGTCGCCACGTGGGGAAGGGTGGCCGCCGAACGGGGAGAGCGGAGAAAGAACCCTAAAACCCTAGCCGCGAGTGGGGAGCCGTCCGTTTTAACTCTGGGCCTGGGGGAGAACGACCTGCCGTGCCGATTGGGCCATTGATGGGCCACGCCAATGATTTCGAAAGAAAATGGCAGGTTTTGCTAGCTTTTTTAACCTTTTTCCAGATAGGATAGCGCGCGCCCGCTTGGTCCGACTTAACCGGGCGGCAGCCGGCCCACGCAAGGCGGAGAGTTTAGAAGCCCGAGATGGGGATTTCGACCGGTGTTGCCCGTGCCGTGGTGGGCTGCGCGCGGAGTTGAGGTGGGGACCGCGGGGCTTTGCGTTGCCGCGGGCAAGGTGAGTGGAAGGTGGCGGTGGAGCACGGCCGAGGGGGTCGGGGCACCGCACGCGTGCGGACGAGAGGCTCAGTCCGGCGTCTGTGCCGTCGTGCCGGGGAGAGCGCGGTTGTTTGCTCCTCTGTCTTTTCTCTGCCGCACACATGGGCCGACGCGGAAGTTCGCATGACTGATGGTCCGCGTGAGACCGTGGCATCGCGGGGCCATCGCGGCGGTTGCGGGGAGATCAGCCACGGGGGTTGGGCCTCCTGCTGGGCCAATGGCGGCCTTCTCCTGACACCATCAGACGGCTCCCGCTTATCCTGGTGCTTCGGCTGTGGATGGACACTGTTTTCGGAGTAATTCTGCCTAGGCGTCCCACTGTCACAGTCTAGGGGACTAGGGGTAGCAGTGCAATTAGAGCGGATAATTTTCGTTCTCCGACCGACCAACTGAAGACATGCGGAACGGATACGGCACTATTCGTGTCTGACTCCGACTCCGAGGAAAAAATATGGAATAAGATACAGAATAAGTGATATTCGTCCATATATATCTGTTTGTCAAATTATGTGAGGAAGTCTGTTGTGACTTCACCTAGAAACAAAATAACATATAGACAGATTATCACATCTAAACAAGCGGGAGTACCGAGTGTTCTTCCTTCAACATCTTAGTAATTAGTCTCTTCATGTTCGCTCTGATTGTACCATACTGTCCAATGTCCTGTGCAAAGTAACGGATAATTTCCGTCCGACCGACCGTTCGAAAGATTATGGAACGGATACAGAATGAAAAAATAGATATCCGATATTATCCGTGTCCGACTCCGAGAAAAAATATAGGATAGCATAGAGGATAAGTGATATCTATCCGTATCCGTTCCGATTGCACCTCTAACTAGGGAGAGAGATGTCTCCCTATTTTTCCTTCTAAGCTAGACGAGGACTCAAATCCGGGTCGGCTAGGTGCAACCTGTGTGCCCTAGTCAGGCTTTCAGGGAGAGTTTCTCGCACTGCTACCGTCTCATGTGCGTGGTTCATGTCATGAGCCAGGTGTGGTCAACCTGTACATGATCGGGGCAGAGGCGAATTTGGCTCGCTCTTAACTTTTAAGATCATCGGAGGCCACTCGAATCACACGTTCACGAGGAATGGCTACCTCTGCTAGTGTTAGCAGTTAGACGGAGTGCCACTCTCACGGAGGCACACACATCGCAATTGACACTGTAGACGATGATTCGTAGACCTATAACAACTGTAAAATCGTAAGTGTTTCTATGTACAACGAGTTCAGTCGATGACAAATTACAACCGACCAAAACTACCTCAAGCAAAGCTAGTTCATAGGCTACCAATCGTGCATTCACTGGCTTCTCCGCTGGGATCTTTCGCGTTGAGGCAACCAGGAGGACGACTACTTCTCAACTTATACAGAATCCTCGTGCTCTGAATCTGGACTCTCCCCATCTGCAGTAGCTCTTGGCTTCCCCAAAAAGGAATTCTGTCTTGAAGGCGGTTTTTTGCCGCTGGTGGCGGACTCCTTCAGCCCCAGGTAAGTGTAGAAAGACATGCCACCGAGAGCAACAACAGCTCCACAGATGCTGGTGATTCCAGGATCTGCGCTGAAGATCAGATAACCGGAGAGCATTATGACGATGGTCTTGAATTGGCCCAGCACAACGTGGGACACAGCGGAGGTCGCACTGCGACAAGCAAGATGGAATTAGTAAGCCAGGACACAGGCCCCAACTGCTTTTACCAAGATGGCAATATTTATGCAGTCATGGAAGATAAGATGTACGGCCAATTAATTTTTTTCAGTATGTTTCTTATCTCCCAACGCAGATGATTGCAGATTTCACCCTTCGGTTGTGAATTTGTGTTGCCGTACTGTTTTCATGAAGCTGCCAACGTGTAATGGACTAGATTGTCGTTCAAAACAAAAATGCAATGGACTAGACTTGTTGATAGCTGATGTTACTATAGTTTGATAGTTTTTGTTTCAAAAACGAATGATAGTTTGTAAGTTACTTTCTAGAAAGAATGGCATGTTTCAACATAACTACCAGAAAGATAACTTCAATGTAAAGTAGCATACCAGCTACAATCAAGGGTAGCTTCTTTTTTTGGTTGAAGTGTGAGTGAAGAAAATAAATTGGCAGTTTACAGATCTTATTCAAGTCTTTTTCATCAGCCACTCTCCAACAAGATGCCAAAACTAGTAGCTAGGTTACTTCAATTGTAATCGTCTCCATATCCGATGTACCAATATTAATTAGTCTATGCAGTGCGCATGCAACCATGAATATTGTGCATCAGCAAATTCTTTTACCGGGTAGTAGACTCATTGCAAGATAAATTTTAATAGCATGTCTTATCGCAAATCTTGGATAGAGAAATGGCCATTTTGAATGAAATAAGGAAGTGCAATCATTTAAAAAGAGAATATATCTCACCCAAGTGCCAAAGCGCCAGACCACTGGAGAAGAAAGCCAAACAAAGCAGAAATTATAATAGCACAGCTGTTTCTGAAATTCCAATTGAACAACAGCAAACCCGGGGGATCCAGCAAAGGCATCAATGCCAATAAGAAAAATATAGTAATGGGAGTTGTCTTCCACATCAATCTGTTCAAATAATCTGTGTTAGGGGAAGAACAACGGAACACGGGCTTATGCGGAAGGGAAAGCAGAACTTAAAACTTACGCAAGAGCAGTCCAATTTCCACTCTGTTGCAAATTTGACCACAGGATTTTGTTTACTGCACTAGGGACAATCCAAACCAATGCTACACAAGCACCAAAAAAGTTGAACTCTAAATCGGTAACAGTGGCTACAGCCACTCCAAATGACACAACTGCCAGCGTGATAACCTGTAAAGTTAAAGTAAAATTTCAAAAAACGAAATAAAACTGACATCATAATAGGTTTCCACTCCCAAAAGCAAAAACATGCACGCAGATAGATGAGTGGCATTCTGGTAGAGGGAGAACGCATTCTACAATTTATTTGATTTTCCTCGGTTGTGCTTAATGATCGGAGGGTTGAATTAACTCTGAAGCAATGTGATAACAGTTGGGTCAAAAGTACATAACAACATGCGAAACACATTATATGAAAGCAAACCTACCTTCTGAAAGGAAACCTTCTTCTGGAAAAGCATAAATTCTGCTACAACAATTGTTGGAGTTACAGCAATCTTAGCCATTTGATAGAAACCTACACTGAATAGCAAAAATACTGAGAATACATGAAGGCAAGATTACAAAATATAAATGTAAGTACACTGGATTGCAGCTGTCAAATAGAATTCGGTTTACCTATTATGTTTTAAGCTCACATTAGCAAGCCCAGTGGAGAGAGACATTACAGCACCCAAAGCAAACAAAGAAGAGAAAGGAGTGGATTTGGAAGGAGGGGCAACTGGCAACAAGGAAAGCATCTTAAGGATAGCCATTAGAACGAATGCGACTGCATAATGAATTAATGATAGTGCAATTGGGAACTTAAATCCAACACTCCCCATCACCTACAAGACAATAGATCCTGTGTGTAAAAAACTTGCTACCTTGTAGACTAAACAAAGCTGGCATAAGTACAAGTGTGAATTGTAAAAAAATCTTGAGCAAAAACATACCATTTTGTTTGCCATGATGATCCCAACAGCAACAGCAAAATTGAATGTCAGTGCAATACTTGGTCCACAGAACCGCTGCTGCTGTCGCTTGGCCCCTTCTGAACTATGGATTTCATTGTACAAGGAGCTCCGCAACTCCTCCAGTGCCCGACCTGTCCAACAGTAAGTCAGGAGTGAAGCACTCTAAGTTTTCTTGATTAATCATCAGCTTGTGCAGTTGTGTATGTTAAGGAAACTCGGGGTTTCTTGATTAATCATCACCTTGTGTATGTGAAAGCATCACTAAAACTGAGGCCGTATTTAATTGGAGTAATAGGCCTAATTTCAACTTGAATGATAGAGAAAAAAATAAAGATGCTTCTACAGTTGCTGTAGGATTCATGTAATTTTCAATTGGTGGAGCGCGCAAGCAGTGATCCTGTGGAAGTGCTCCTCTATGTTGCCATTTTAAGTGTGTAACTTGTTAAGTGTTCAGAAAAAAAAAGTCATCTCATGCCCAGTTGACAGGCAAGTTCAGAATGCCACAATAATGTTTGCACTGTTTCCAACAAAAATAAAAATCCTTTGATATTCAACTGTTCCTAAACCTATCACCTATGGGTTACAATACTATCAAATTTGCAAGAGAAGTAATGACAGATATAAACCATCATTGCGTCTTTCTCTTCCTAAAAAAATCTTTTTGCTTCCTCCAAAAAAAAATCCATTCATCGTGTGAGTGCGTGCGCTAACGTTCACAAGCTCACATGCCAACACTGCCACTGACTGTCCTTCCTTGCATGAAACCATCATCATGCTGTGGAGAGGCGAGGGCGGCAGGATACTGCCGATTTGATCGGTAGCAACAAGGAGTTTTGGAACTTGTCACAGAGAAGTAGCACGAAGACAAAAATAAGAGATGCAAAATGCAAATGGGCTCTACCGCTCTAGCATGTCCTAGTTCCTTGTCCTACCGATCAAATCCACACAAGGTGAGTCATTGACGAAGAAGGTGGTTGGAGTAGAAGATATTCGGCTACTGCTGGCGCCCAACTCCTTATTTTGCTCAGAATTCGCCCATTCAAAAGATAATTTTTTCAAGAAAAAGAGAGAAGGAATCTCGAACAAGAAAACATCACTCGTACACATAAGACACCGCAACAAAGAAGCAACTTCGATGATGCCGTCGGATCCGCATTAGAACAGAAAAAAATCCAAACACAACATGCCGAGCAACAACTTTGCCGCTTGCAAGAGATGGTAACCAACCACAAAAGGGAGAAATTCTCGTGCCATTTCCCGCGCCAAAATCTTCCAGAAAGCAGGAACAACTAGGAGCAAACCAACCAAAGAGTAACTGCAAATGCAAAAAAAAAGGTAGCAGTTTTTACACCGAGTTCTAGCAAACCGCACCAAACTGACCTAGAAAATCTCTTGAAAAGCGGAGAAAAGGACCGAGAAACCAAATTGGCACGAACACCAACCGCACAAAAGGAGTGACTTTTCGTATCTACCAATCCCAGCAAACCCACCAAAAACGCGAGAAGTACTGAAAATAAAGAACCGGATTGATCGAGCACGAAAGAGGACGACGGTACCAACCAGTCTCGCCGGCGTCGCTGTCCTTGCGCTTGATGAAGCGCCGGCCGCCGCCGGCCAGGACGGCCTCCCACACGCCCATCGCCGTCACCGCCGCCACCTCCGACGCGTCGGCCCGCCACCACCGCAGCTTCATCATCTCTCCTCCTCCCTCCGCGGCCACTCCGCGCGCCCCGGGGGAAGAAGGGAAGGGAAAGAACTCAAAGCCAAGAACAGCAAGAAGGGAAGGTCAGGAATGGCGCGTATGTGCCCGTGCAGGCCGGTGGGTGGTGCTTGTTGTGCCGGGCTATTTTAAGCTCGAGCTCGTGTTAGCACACCATGCGCGTCGCAAATGGTGGTGGTGGCTGGTGAGTGGCAATGAAGGTGGCGCTCGAGAGGGAACGGTGGGAGTTAGCGGCGGTGTTATCGTGGCACATGAGTTAGTTGGTTTCTCGCTGCAGCTTTTTAATCGCAGGATTTAAGGGCGTTTTGGTTAATAGTTTCAGAATGAGATTGCTCTGCAAACAGAAATGAATTGCGGGAGTTGTTCTATTAGGATCTTTACTATTTAAAAATTTTAAGTTGATGGTCGTATGTCTATTCTCTTTCACCCTTTCTCACAAAAAAAGCAACACCGATACGTGGGCCTTAACTCACAGAAAACCTACGCCGAGTGGCTTCTCTCCTCCCATTCTCCCGTCTCACCCTGTTCTCCGCGCCTCCTCCTCTCCTCCTCCTCTCCCTCCGCCTCACCTCCTCCTCCTCCGCCCACCTCGCCTACTCCCCACCCCACGACTGCCGCCTCCTCTCCCCGCCTCAGCTCTCTAGTCTGCCTCTCTCCTCCTCCTCCCCCCCTCCTCAGCTCCGCCGCCTCCTCCTCCCCCCCACGCCGCCGCCTCCTCCCCCCCCTCCGCCTCCGCCTCACCTCCTCCTCCTCCTCCCTCCGCCTTGCCTCTCGCCTCCTCGCCGCCGCCACCGCCTCCCCACCTTGCCTGCCTGCCTCCTCCTCCCCACCTCCTCCGCCGCCTCCTCCTCCTCCCACCCCACGCCGCCGCCTCCTCCTCCCCCTCCGCCCGCCTCCTCCTCTCCTCCTCCGCTCCGCCTTGCCTCCTCCTCGCCTCCTTCGCGCCGCCACCGCCTCCCCACCCCACGCCGCCTCCTCCTCCCCTCCTCCTCCTCCGCCCGCCTCCTCCTCCTACCCGCCACCGCCACCTCCTCCCTCACTCCTCCGCTCTCCGCCGCCGCCTCCCTCGCCTCCTCCACTCCACCTCCCGCCTCCTCCCCACCCCACGATCCGCCGCCGCCTCTCCTCCTCACCGCCCCTACCGCCGTGCATGGTGGCCCAATCGGGCAGCCGTCGTCAGCGTCGAGGGTTTCCACGGTGTACCTCTACGAGCTACTCGACATAGAAGCTGAGGCCGGTGAGAGGATGCGGAGTCCTGCTCCCGTGGTTACGGATTGGGACCAGGTTAGGTTGTGGTTGCAAGCACGATCGTGCTCAGAAAACCGTTCCTCCTCCTACCATAAAAGAGGTACAACTTCCACTTCTCCTTTTCCTACGTCCAAATCTTCTCACTCTTGGATCGCCACCGTTGCAGGTCGCGAAGAAGCCCAACATCGCACTCTCCATCGCACCCACCCTCTCCGGCGGCCGCGTAAGTCTCCCTCCCTCGCCAAATCCTCTCATGATCGTGCTATTTGTGCTTCTCGATGTCAAATTGGGTAGTGGCTTGAACTTCAATTCAACGGTCGGGTCTAAGGGATGAGCCCTAACGGCCATCACACCAATAGTGTTCGTTCACAGAAGCTATAGGTATCACAGAGCAGGTTCTCCCTATTCGTTTGGTCACAGCCCAGGTTTCCCTCCTATTAACGTGAGTTGTTACCACACTGCAGATATGGGCAAAAAGTTATGTAATGATCCGATCATCAGATCCGGCATGAAGGTGCTATGCGCATTTTAGGTAGCTGTCGGTGAGAGAGAAGGGGAGAGGAAAGAGCGGACGGTCGGATATGCGACACGTGGCGCAAGGAGAAATCGGGGTCGTTGGCTGAGAGGCGAAGGGGTAAGTGGCAACGGACGACCGAGATTAAATCGGGGAAGATGGATTTGATCCAAGCCGTTGGCGAAAGAATGAAGGGATAAGTGGGATCGGGCGGCCGGGATTAGATCGACTGAGGGCGGATTGAATCCAAAAGTGACACGTGTCAGTCCGAGATTCATACGGATTTAACTTTTGTTTTAAATTTTCAGAAATACTAGTAAGTTTTATAAATACTTAGAAAATACCAAATAAACCCTAATAATTCAAGAAAAATTCACAGAAATCCCTGGAGATGTTTTAGACTTTTAATTTTTACAAAAATATTTTCAACTTAAAGTGGTCTTTTATTTTTTACAAAAATACTTTTTAGCTTTGAAATTGGTTTTTAAAATCCAAAAAAGCACAGAAAATCCAAATAAAAGCAAAATGCTTTTATTTAATTAATTTCAAATAGGATTTTATAGAAATTCAAAATAGTCTTTATTTAATAATAACTTTATGTTTTTAGTTAAATTACTTTTAAGAAAAACTTTTTTTAAAAAAAACTAAAAACAGGCAAATAAAATCTCCAGAATTCAAGAAACCAAAGAACACTTGATTTTATTTTAAATTAATTTAGAATTTTTTTACTAAAATTTTTGAAATAAACTGCTGGACTGTTACAGTTGTTGCCATACAAAAGAGAAGGAGAGCTTGGAAAGCAATCGGCTGACTAACAAAAAAATTATGGACTCACACAGTTTTGACGAACTGAAAAATAGGTGCTACGGACTTGGATGGACGCAACAGAAGACTTAAAAGAAAACAAAGGAACTAAAGAACTAGCATCAGCAAGGTTCAACAGCTTCCACTGCCATTTCTTTTCTCTCCAACCGAACACCCCTTCCTTTCCCTCCTCTGCTCCCCTACCAGCTGTTGACTTCCCTATTTCACTTCCTCTTGCTTCACTCCCAACCAAGCTCTCTTCTTCCTCATTCTTCTCCTTGATGCATTGCTCCACCAACTAGAACTCCATTGCGCCCCCTGATGTAGGTCTCGGTGCCTCTGCACTATAGCTCTTAGCTGTCGCGCCACTAGTTGTTGGCCACTCAGCTTCGAGTCAACGGTGGATCCACTTGGATCCGGGCTGGAGACGCCGGATGTGGCGCGGAGACGGCTTGATTCGTCCGACGACAGCCTGAACCGGGTGTGTAGCGACGAGGGGCAGCCATGGTGAGGAATGCGGAGCCTGACGCACGACTTGGAGCTTGACGAGCGATGCCGGGGCAGAGCTCGATGCTAAGTAGGATGGTAGGAAACCGGAGCCACGGTCCGGAGGCCGAGGCGGCGGCGACATCGAGGCCAACCGCACGGCGGCAAGTGCGTCGAGGCGGCGGTGGAGACGACCAGAGGCGGCGTGTGGGCACAATGGCCAAGACTGGGAGACGGCGATGGCCGAAGGGTATGCTAGATCTGGCGACGGGGAGCCCGGATGCGGTCGAATCTGGCATGGAGGCGACTAGATCCGGGTGACTGGATCCAGGCGACCGGGACGACGCTGGGGAGGCCAGAGGGAGCCGAGCAGCGGCAACGGTCCAAGGAGAGGACGACGGCAGCGGCTCGTGTTATGGAAGACCGGCCCCAACGAAGAAGAGGCCGCCCCCTGAAGTGAAGCTTTATCCTCCCAGGGCAGCAGCAGTAGTAGTGGAAGAAGGCAATGGTTGGTCGACGGCAACACGCGACATCGACCGCCCTCAGAGTGGACATTGAGCCTCCCGGGGGAGCGGCGGCGGAGATCTATGACTCGGATATCATGTTAGATTTAGTGGAAAAATGATTTGTATTGCACAGCCAAAGGAGCAATATACAGTGAATACATAGATACAACCTTAAAACCCTAGAACAATAGAAAATGATACTAATATCTTTAACAAGTACAACATATTATTGATATTGCAAACAAATGTTGTAAAGTCAGTTTGCTCGGCAAAGAGAGAACAAATAACACGAAGGATATACTCGAGCAGATATGCTCGGATAGCAATTGACAAATGACGCTATTGGCCGGACTGAAGAATGACTGTTCTGGCACAAAATAAGTAGAGGTTCAGTGTCCCGATATGAGGTTCAAAATCTCGACGGTTACCGGCCGATTATTATTTTTACCGGTGAAGACCGGTAACCGAAAAAACCGACCGATATTGATTTTTGATTTTTGAATTTTAGCCGATTTTTCTGATTTTAAAACATCTCAAAATTCAAATTTTCATTTTCAAATTGTGACCAGTTTTTTACCGGTTTTCCCGGTAACCGCCCGGTTACCGTTATCGGCCGCTGACCGGGATTTCTTCCAGTTCCGGTTTCTAGAAAGTTGCCCGATATATGTATTCTTCTACTTCACCCCCATTATCTTACAATAAACTTTACAAGCATCACAGTTTATATTTTTAAACAAGGTTACTGGTGTATCCATCTATATACATACATGACTGAAGAACAATCTCCCTATAACAGCAGATTGTGCTTCGTAAATAATATTACAGGAGTATAATTAATCATGTTGCGCACCGCCAAACACCATGGCAGAAGTAGGTACTGTTGCCATGTGGTGGGAAGAACTGGAGGACGAGCCCCTGTAATTGTATTGGATTGTGAAGGGTGATTCAAACCACTCATCCAGAAGCAACTGAAGATGCATGTTCCATCCACTGTACAGGAGAAAATGGACATCCATGAACTTCTCGCATGTTTGCATCTTTTTTTCATCACACCGCTTGGTCTCCCCCAATTCAATTGCGGGATCTGCTGCAATTGATTGTGTTCTCCGGTTATCTTGCCTGTAGTGCAACGAACAAGTCAGCTGCTGAAGGCAGCTAGTCTGACACCGGATGATAACCAGGTGCATTCAGGCTAGTAACTTCTTGTTTGGCTGAGCGGATCATAGTCATATGCTTCACCAGCCTTTACAAACCGTCCCTTGACCCTTTTTCTCACGTCTGCCCTAGCCTTGCGAGAAGCATACCTGATCTTCTTGTCAAATCTGAACAAAATTTATGCGAAGAAAGGCCAGTTAATAACTTTTGCAAGAAAGATATGATTATGAAGTTAAAAGGCAGAGGGGATGCAGCAAAGGCAGTTGTTGTGGCTTAAGAGTTAAGACCAAACAGTAAACTAAGAGAGTAGTGTAGTGGTTGTGATGGGTGAACAATGCCTGCCCCTTCTCCATGTTCAGGGCATATATGTAGCATAATTGCAATACCGCTCTTACAGTTGTGTATCTCCTAGAAGGGCATACATGTTATTACACATATCACATTGGACCATACAATCTCCCAAACAGGCCAGATGAGCTCAGGTGGGGGCCATCCCTACTACAGCGGCAAAAGTATCTAGTAGGCTGGTAGCATGTCAGAGAAGTAACAGGATACCTTCAAAATTCGAAGGATAAATGGCTACAAAGAAAAGCTTAGCTAGCATTTGTGATTTTGTAGACTTTTTAGGAGGAAACATTCACATGAGTGGAATAATCGCACGTGTGTGGAAATATGGATTTGGCATTTGTAAAGCTTTTAGAATTCTGAAGTGCAAATGATATTGCAGACATGTTCTTAAAACATGTACTCATGATTTATGAAGTTCTAGTATGTTAATAATGATCACAAAAATTCCAGGAAAACACTCATGAGATTTGCTTACTTCCGTCTCTTCTTCTTCTCCTTGTAACGTGTGAGCGCGCTATCTCTGCTACCTCCAGCAAGTGAGGCTTCAGGACCGGGAGGATGCCAGTGTGGCTCGCCCATAAGGAGCATTGACGATACCCCACAATCTTGATAATCTCCAGCACTGCTCTCTCCAGTCAAACCAGAGAAGGAGACGGATATACTGGATCTGGCCTGCCTAGCAGGAATACAAAGGCTAGAATCAGCCCTTGCTCCCAAGTTTGACATCCCAGAATCATCAGATACCGCATTGCTACATTCTGGCTGCATAGGTTTGGGCTGCTGAAAGCATAACAATGGTCCCAAAATTTTAGTGTGAAGTCACCATCAAAATAGTCCATTCAACTCTCCTAGATAAATAATTGATCATCCAATGAATTTCCACAAAATAGAATGGTCGACTAGATAATACTTGAAAATGTAATAGGTCGGCAACAGATACATCATAACTTAAACCATTTTGCTATGACACCAAAAGGTCCTGAACTGAATTCTGATGAGTGAACTTGACATAACAACTACTAAGTACAGAGGGAGGTATATAAGACTGACTCTGGCCAACTAGTACTGCAGAACGGGAGTCCTTTTCCCACCAAACATAATAGATAAAAAATATATGCGGAAATGTACAAACCTCACTAGAATCAACGGCTGGCATTTCCTTCATCTCAAAGTAACTGTCAATTCCAGCATCATC